>JAHDVE020003210.1:0-190010 GCA_022606495.2 Halesus radiatus
CAAGGAAAGTCAAAACTTAAAAAGGTACCGAAAAACAGGGAAAATCGGATAACAAAAGAAAAATGACCGAAAAAAAGATTTATACAAAAAATCTTTTCCACATAACCATTTTATCGGGACACATTTCATTTGAAAATAGTTGACCATTTTTATTAAATTCAGTAAGATGATTAAAATTTTTGGGACTTAAATTCTAAAGTTCTTTGAGCGTATTTATTTATGGGACTGGGAATTAAAAGTCCATCGTTTGCAGTTAGTCTTGTGTTATGAGCGTTTACCACTATTTGTTATGTTTAAATTGAGATGTAAGCTAACTCACAATGTTAAACTACAAGATAGCACGAACTGGTAATAAATTCACAGAATTGTATAGCTAATATTTAGGTTCATAATGTTTTTGTTTAAATTCGGCTTTGCTTAAGAGCAATTGGACCATGGAATATTGTACATTTTGAAATAAATTAAGATTTGTTTTTGTTGAATGTCGCCATCTAGTTATTCCATACTCCTATGTAGGATTCCACCTATAATAGATATACTATTTGTGGAATAAAAAAATATAAGTCTAGGTGTTAAATAACATCAGTATCGCCCTGTTGAAATTCCACAATTTAGAATCAAAACGTTGTTTGAGCTTTCGAAATATTATTATATTTAAATTTAGTCTAGTATTTGTATTCAGTAGAAGATTATCAAATATTGTCCTATCATTAGTAACCAATTTTTTTTTTAATTATATTAGTCATTATTGTTGCATTATATAATTATGTATACATATCTTGCAATTTTACTAAAGTTTTCAGCTCTATGATTGCTAATATTTCTACAATCAACTCCAACGTAACTAGTAGCTAAATTTATTACTCCATTTATAAAATAAAGGGTCATCTATACCAGTATTTCGATGAATCCTACAATTAATTGTTGTAGCTTGGATAATGTATCATTAAAGATTAGTATTATAATATTGCTTTAGTTTTCTATTTTATGTTAAACGTTTAAAAAAAATATTCGTTACTTTATGGTTTTAAATCTCTTTATTATTTTAATAACTCTTTAAATTCTGTTCTAAAAATCCATAACCTAACCTAACCTAACCTAACCTAACCGAACCTAACCTAACCTACTATAAATGCAAATATACACATTACTCATTTGAATGTATGCGTTATGTATGTATACATGTGTTTATGTAGATGTACTATGTACTGTACATAAACAAAAAGGCAGCTCTTTTGAAATGTTCTTTTTTTGAGATATGAGACGCTTATATATAATATCTCAACCTTTTTTAACAACAAATAGCACCTTTGTGTAAGTCTTTGATCTTTCATACTAAATATTAAATTCATTATTTACATAGAAAAAACCATTACATATCTAACTTCAAACACTAATTAAATGAACTCTTATGTAATGTATAATATATTCATACCTTTTCCTATTGTACTATGTTTATTTTTTTCTTATATATCATGTTATATAAATTAAGATTTTCAATTTGACTGTCCTAAAACACGATCTTCTTAATTTAACACTCAAAGTGTTCTTACTGTAATATATTATCTGTATTAAATATAAAAAAAAATTAAATAAAAAAATTCTTTAGCCGCGTTTAGTGACAAGATATGAATAGTAAATCACAATATATCCCAATTGATGATGCCATAGTTCCACTGGCTCCTGGCAGTTGGGAACTATATGTCAGTGGCATGCAGCCTGGCTATGCCTACCTTTCTTCGTACCCAGATTTCTGAAAAAAAAACATGATTATTTATTACTTGATTGTTATTATGAAAGAAATTGTTTCTTTTTAAATTTCAATTTTTTAGTTGCAATATGTCTTAAGCGCCTTATCCTTCACACGTTATGATAATCAATACCGAAAAAGCTACATTCACTACAATATGTAGATGTTCTCTTTTTAATGTCACCTCCACAGTGGTACAACATGATTTAAAAAAAATTACTTACAGAAATTTCGTAGCCTAAGAATTTGTTATGTAACTTACTAGCTGATGTGTACCCGGCCATGCTCGTGATAATATATATATTTTTTAATAAAATTATGAAGTCGTGAAATCTTGATTGTCGTTTGGGTGAATTTAATTCATCAGTTATCTCTGAACAACGAAACAAAAATCATTCATTCGAAAATTTTATTTCATCCCAAACATTCATTTTTTTCAAAATGTACCAAAATAATAATGTTCTTACGCAAGTACCTACTTGTGTTTACCATTTTCAAAATATTCTACCCAAACAAAACTTCTTCTTTTGAATATGTTATTTGTGGCTAACTAGAGCGGTATATCTATGGTCTAGCCTTTATACAACATGGCGGGTATGTTTATCACACTAATTTTAAAACATTATGGCAAAAGTTTTACATATTGGATTTCACTTAAACTACTCTCTAAACCTTCCCGGCACTAATAAGAACAAACTGTCCAATTTTCAGTAATTGTTTAAGTAATTTTTGAGAAAGGACAGACAGACAGACAAAAAATAATGTTTATACATATATTTATATAGATTGGGAGTATATTATATTGTGATGATTTGTTTCCGTTATGTACCAACTATCAATTAAACACATCTATTTCGCTTTTCACCGGGTTTACTAAACTTACCCTAACCGCCGTGAGTGAAGTTGTTAGTAGATACGAGTATATTATAGAGTACAACCTGGTGACAGAAACACGCAACCTTAACGTATTATTATGTGGTGAAATATTAGAAGTAAGTCCCTTGTGGGATTAATATTTAAGGTATTATTTCTTCCCTTTGCCGACACGTGTTCAAGAGTCAGTTCCCCGGTAGCTTGAAAGCATTCATTTAATAAAAGGTTGGCAAAAACGCGGATTTCGGCAACATACTGTGCTTTGGCCTAAGCTCTCATAGCACATTATTTCAAAGAAAGAACTTAACAAGGGGTAAAACCGTCGTTATATTTTCAACGTCTTGTTATTTAGCTGCGTGCCTAGTTGTAACGAAATAATTTATAAATGGACGTATTTTTTTTACATCGAATTTCGTAAATAATTTCATTCCTCATGACCTCCCCAAGTTTGACTGATTTTTATTTTGGCAATAGAATTGTGTATTATATATTATGAATTAATTTAACTTGCCATATCCTTTTGTGTCATATTTATTATTATTATTTTATAATCTAAATTCCCTGAGAAATTCAATCAATTTGTCGTTATCCATCTTCTCGGTTTTAGCAATATCTGCGTCTACTGACGCCAACTGACGAAGATGGCGGTTCTAACGTTATGTGTTCATACTAACTGCGCAGGCGGAGAAGTCACAAGAGACCACCAGCACGTCAACATATTCTAGCCGACAATCTCGGCTGGTACTGGCCCGTGGATGTGCGGATACGTTACGCTTACGTACGCTGTAATATTATATGAATGTGAACAAAGATAATGTTTGCATCTAATGTTGTCGTGTCTGTACTGCACTATTCTGTAATGCACGGTACTGTTAGATGTGAATATTCCTTAAAATGTACATAGTCATAGTACCTATTACGTAAGTCCGTAAAAAAATGTGTGGAGTTAATTGATTTCAAGATCGTAATCGATTTTAGCATGATAAGTATTTGTGAAAGATTGTAACATTATCTGCCGTTCATGAGCTCAATGGATTAATAAAAATAATTCAATATCGTCATAGCATTGTAGATTGAACTTTCGAGCAAAAGCTCTCTTATTTCAAAGTCATGTCAAAATAAAGAACAATATCGCAAGTCACAGCCAGCCAAATAGACTAAGATGAACTTTTCAATTAAATATTATTCAAATTGTTTCGAACCGAAAATATTTAATAAGTTTTCGTCAATCAAGTGTGTAATCTAAAATATACATAAATATTTGATATAATGTTTTTTTAATGCCCTCTGCATATTTCTAAAGTATGTTTTAAATTAAAATTGTTCTATTGATAAGGCGATTATTTTTTTAGCAGCACGCGTGTTTTTTCTTTATTTCATTAAAGTATGTAGGCCTCCGGCCTCGACGGCCTCCATAGTCGAGGGGTAAGGCTCTCGACTACGAATCCGAAGGTCGCGGGTTCAAATCCCGGCGCGCGCAAGTAAATTTTATTTAATTAATTTGTGTTGTTTCACAATTAATTAATTTAAAAATAATATATAGTATATTTGCTCACGTATTTGCAGACCACCACTCAGAATTGAAACGTTGCTTAAAATGGCTTTTAGCCGTGTTTGGTGACCAGATCTGAATAGCCAGGTATTTCCCCACCTCCCTCTTCCCCTTATCCTTCCCCTCACCAATGCCTTCAGCCTCACAACGTTCCCTAATTGGGAATGCCATAGTCTCACTGGCTCCAGACGGTTGGGAGCAGTTGGGACTTTTGTGCGGTATTCATATAAAAAAAAGGCACATAACGAAATCATTCCAAGTGAGAAAATAAAATAATAACTGTTGACATTTCTCTCTTGGGATATCCAATTTCTACTGGTTATCCAATTTCCATCAAATATCCACTATTCTACCATGTTCTATCTCAATATACCAATTTAAAAATTACATCTCTGCTAGGAAAGCTGTTACTGTTTTTTCTAAATTTTAAAATTTTTCAAATGTCTACTTAAACAATCAAAAAACATAAGCCTACCTTCCTTTTTCAAAAAATTGAATTTAAGCACAAAAATAAATGAATCTTTACACATACCGAAGGATTTGAATGGTGAAAAGCTTCTTATTTTTTTAATTAGCCTTTGTACCTAAAAACAGTAGCAAAGACCTTTAAAAATATACAGAGAACAGAACAATCATACTTCATTCATATTTTTATAATTTGAACAAAAACACTCGACCACTTTTTAAGCATCGCGTCCAGCCGACATTAAACCAGACTTTTCATCCCCGGAACAGTGATGATATTTTACAGGCGAATAAAATTCCACAAAATTCATTTAATTTCCACGCAAATGAACTCAAATCTCGCTGAATGCCGGCTTCTCATTTAGTTACGATTCCTCGGCCATTATCCCGCAGTCGGTGCGCGCTCATTCGCTAATGCGGTGCTTTTAATAAAGTAATGTTTTTACTTGGAGCTCGCCAACTTGTCGGGAACTCATCTGTTGGTAATTAATTGTTATCGCCAATATAGTCAGGCCCTTCTACCTCCGCTCCATGGCAACTGTGTGCGAACACAAACACGGTCTGGGCAACTAAACATTGCGACGGTGTAAATTTGGTGATATTTGCCGGGTGCGAGTATTCAGTTTGCTTTGCTGGGTAATGTTCGCAATAAACGCTGGGCTCATAGAAGAAGATATTTTATGCTGCTTCTCGTGAAATTAAAAATCTTTTGAAACTATTGTACAGAATAAATCTATGTAAGATTCGGGTGCCGCAGTTGCATGTGAATTATTTCGTTGTGGTATGTATCATTGTTTTAAGCTGTCATGAAAAATATTATTTTCAAATCAAAATAAAATACGTTTTTTACAGAAAGCAATTACTTCGTGGTCACCGTAATTTGTCCTACAGTCTTACATTAGATATATTTCCGGTTAACTAAGAAATTTCCACTTCCTCCTTATCCCTCCCCTTTTACGTTTTGTCGTTTTCTTTTTTACATGTTGTTTTATTCGATTATATGTAACCATGTCTCTATCTTACTGTTCCATTGTTTTTTTTATATCGTGTTTCCCTTTAACTCTATTTTGCTTATTTTTTAAAGAAAGACAAACATTCGGGTTATGAATTACCTTGACAATATTTGAAAATCTCCTACTACCATCACATTAAGTGGAATATATTGCTTGTGTCGTGGTGGAGGACTTAGCCAATGGAGGAATTGAACTCACGACGCCTGGATGGGACCCAGACGTGATGCCAGACATTCATTGGACAACGTTTCACCAATATATACTCGTATGCTCAATCCATGCATTTTTGTTTCGTTTTAATTTTTACCCTGACGAAGCTCATTGGCGATAAATTTATAGTAAATTAGTGGTTCTAAACAAATTGTTTGTTTTATTTAATAAATTTAAATATTAAATTTTTCTGATAAATATAAATATGTAATATTTATATTTCTGTAATATTCATGTTTTTATAATGTTGATATATTTATTATATTGATATTTTTTGCAATGTTGGTATTTTTATAATATTAATATTTTAAGAATATTATTTAAATCGGTGATATAAAATAGGACTCTAGTATCTCAATAACAAAACTGTAATCCTTTTTTCATTATTTTTTCTCTTTAATTTTTTTTCCAACTTATGTACATTGATCACAACATGCATTCGCCTCTATATCCTAATTTTGCCCTACATTTGTATGATGATTGTTGTTTATTGTTGTATTATATAATATTGTTGAAATAAACTCCTGCTGACAAGCTACTTGCATTGGCTTAGCGGGTATACATTCCCACTGTATATAATTAATATAATATAATTTAAAAAAAAATAAAAAATAGTTTTCTTCTGTTCGTATTAACATGATGCTTCATATTTTTCATTAAAATCTCATTTCCTTCCCCAATTGGAAGATATTAATATTTTTAGTTTGATGATTGTAATAATGTTTAATGATTTCAATTTTATATTTGTTTAGATTGACACAGAGAGGAAAAAATATTTTGTTTTTCTCAGAATTCCGAGAATCAGGAGAAGAAACTTCTACCTGGATGGTAGAAATGTTTAAAAACATTAACGTTAAAATTAAAAAAAAAATTAATCTTGATAACACATAATTTCAAAGACACGTTCGATGTCTGTCTCACTGGGAAAATTCCTGTGTCGACATAGACGTAGGAAGTACATAAATTATATAAT
The DNA here is from genome assembly GCA_022606495.2 of Halesus radiatus. Lineage (NCBI taxonomy): Eukaryota > Metazoa > Arthropoda > Insecta > Trichoptera > Limnephilidae > Halesus > Halesus radiatus. The sequence continues at coordinate 6,837 of JAHDVE020003210.1, forward strand.
TGAATAAACATAAGAACAAAGATATAGAAGAAGTTGTAAGATATCATCTAGGTGTATAGAAGATATGTTGTATATATATGTTATATTTTGATAGTTTCATAATCCAGGTGAGAGTAATAAATGAAAATTTAATTGCGTATGCCTAGAGACAGAGATAAATTCAAAATTGACTGGGCACGTCTAAGAATGTGGATTACAATAGTTGGCAATAATTGGACGACCTTTATTAACAATCCAGTTTTATTTATTTAGTTAGTTCATAATTATTAAATATTGATAGAAGAGGAAGGTAAAAGTGAAAATATTTGTGAAACTTTAAAAAAATAGCTTTATACATAAAATAAACAGTACCCCGGACTTGGTGTAAAGGGTGATAGTTATATATATAAATCACACCGTACTACGTAGTAGAGCGAACAATCATTTCGATAAAAATTCCAGAGGAAATGCAAAAGGTTTTTAACGAGTTTTCATTCGGAAATCCACTGTCGTATTTAATTAGGCACACAATAAAAACAACAAAAAACTAATAGTTTTACTAGTTCAACTTGGTTTAAGCTTTTAGTTTTTCGGACGGAATTGGAGTGTTCAATACCCATTTCCGTTTTAACAGTAGCCTTTCAGTTTTTATAGAAGTGCTTTACAGCTTTCTCCGTGGAAAACCACCTACTTCCGGATTAACGACCCGCAAAAGAGATTGCATTACGGTCATCCGTTTTCGGAAGTCCATTGTTATATGATGCACTTTGGTTTAGAAATTGATTTAATTAGAATTATCCAGCACAGTTAACATTTAATAAATAATAAACCATATTGTATACCCAGTTAGGTATATTCACGTCTACCGGTACCGTGCAATTCAGACACATACAGTGGCGGACACGGCACAAAATGGAGTATTCACATTACACCGTGCGTGACTTTAGATGTCTATACTGCGCGCTGCTGGTAGATGTGAATCGAACTTTATACTTCCTCATTTAAAAAAAGCTGTACTTTATTCAAGAATAAATACATAAATTGTGAAAAAAGATTGATTTGTGACCATACTTGAAGTGTGGTGTGTACCGTATACTCGTACATTTCACAATTGTCAAATTGTCATTGTTTTTTATAAGTAGTTACTTGTCAGGCTCATTGAGTTCGATACTACCATTTTAACACCAGTTCACGTACAAAGTGGCGTTTTGGAAAGGGGAGATGAGTCAGTAAAAATGCATTATGTAGTTAAGTATGCCAAGCGAATGCTAATTCTTCTTTCTACATGGAAAAGAGAGACGAGTCTGCTAGAAAAACTATATTACGTGACAATTGTCGTTGACGTAGAGAGATGTTAATTTTTTTTTACTTTATTTATGAATTAACTCGAACTTAGAGGTAATTAAAGTTATATTATTAACACACACATTTGTTTTAAGCCACTTCAATTAAAAATAATACCCTTCCTTCGTCGGGACTATAGTAATTTTTACTTTTTATTTTTTTATTTGGAGTAAAATAAATGCGTGTGTTTATATTATTATCGTGACAAGCCACAAAGTAAATGCTTTTTATGAATATACAATTGAAGTCGTCTATGTTTACAGAAAACATTTATTTTAAAATATTGAAACGGAAAACAGAGACAACTTAAATAGTAGCTGAATTCTGTAGGTCTAGAAATGCAACGCTTAAGTGCTTAAAATATATATTCTTCATTACAGATCTGAAAAAAATCCAAAATGCATAATCGGCTTCACTGTAAAGTTAACTAATGCTGTTTTTTTTTAATAACTGAAGAAAAGGGTAACGGAAGCAGCTGTTATCTTTACCTTTTTCTTTTCTGCGTTTATTCTTCGGTTTCGTGTTTTATTCCAGAGATGTTAAAATATATATTACAGTAAGGTTTATACACTTCAACAAGATATTCCAAAAAAATTGACTTAATTGAAAATGAACTAATATTGACTCGTTTTCCTTTTCTAAAAATGAAAAATAATCTATGAAAATAATTTCTATTTAAAGAGGGATTTCATTCCATCAACCTTTAGAATCATATTCGTGTTTGCATTTAATTTTTGCAGAAGAACTTAGAGCTACATGGATGTGTATATTTAGTCATCATGAAACAATGCTTTAATACACTGCAGACTGTGTTTTAACTTATTAAAATAACATTATATTATTTCCATTTGATCTTTAAAATAACCAGAGGGTTTGAAAAAGCCAGCCGGTTGAATTTCAAATACGTTGGGTTTGTATAATATGGGTTTACACAGGGTCTCTTGCCTTTTTGCACATTTAAATAAGCGACAGTCACAATTTTCGCAATCCTCACATCTGCCGGGGTAGAAACAAGGATGAACTTGCCCTTGAATTATAAATATCATTTACTAGTTATCTGGTGTAAATCGCCTCGTCGAGCGAGGGTTTGAAATATATTTTACAGGACGAAACAGAAAATCAAAAAAAAAATATTTATTTTTTTAAATAGAGTAATTTTGACTTTTCTGTTGCTATGTGCAGTCATTCTAAAGCTAGATTTCCTTATTGTAGAAAAAGTAATTGATAATTTATTTATTATTTGGTGTGGTATTATACAAGGGACCCAACTGCTTGAATTAAATCCTATGTAAATATTAAAAATAATCAAAATAGCGCAGGCGACGAAAATAGAATAGAGGAACGAAGGAAGACATAATATCACCTTGCACTTTAGATGTATGTAAGTCATTTCAGTGAATATTTTCAATTGTTAATTACTCTCATGGAATGCAAGTGAATAAAATACATATAATTGAAATCATGGTAGTCACCTACTGAGTTTTACAATGAGATGAAAGAGAGGTCGAGAACGATCCATGATGTTATGGCACGATTAATTGAGTCTATTTTAAGTGGGCAAAAGCCCTATATTTTTATTTTCTCGATATCTTATCAGGAAGTGACTTAAAATGTTCTAATCTTCATATTTATTTCCACTACGGGTAATGACATTAGAAAGAAAAAGTCATAGACTACGGGTGCCATTGTACACAAACAGAAGAATTTAAATAGCGAGTCAACAATAACATTACAAGCAAGTGTTTTATTTGAATTTTAGATACAAAATTTACCAGCCTGACAATCCAGGGTAAAAATAGTGGAAAACATAGCAAAGAATGTAGCTACACCGTAATGGCTCCGAAACTTGCGCAATTCTACAAGTTTTTAGAAAATATTATGTTTATCATTTTTTTTAAATACATTAAAACCTGCAGACTAGCTGCACATGGCAACTTAGCGTGACTACTCTTCTTTTTGTTATCTTTTATGATAAAAATAATAAATAAGTACATAAAAATTACTTTTGACTCTGGTTATTTCAAAAGTGGGATCCACAATAGTCTTTGTGAGAAAATTGGATTAATGTGAATGATGACAAAAATATTTGCCAAACGTTGAAAAAACTAAGCCCGATTGTAAATAAATTACATGGTTATGAAGATAATATGTGCTCTTTTTAAAAAAGTTCTCAACTAAATCTAACCATCCTTAAAATGTTAACGACATGAAAGTTTATTTGACTAAATAGTTTTCAGCAAATGAAGTTAAATACTTCTCTTATTAATAATGCAGAAGATTACAGATCGGGTATTACCAGCACAGAAAAAAAATAATTATTCGGCCAACCCTTCTCCTTCTAAGCCCTTTCGCTAAACGGGGTCACTTTAAATGCAGACAGCATTCTGGGAGAGTCGGAGAGACGGAATATAAATTTATAGGAACGTTATGTTTTATGGGCGATCCTTCCCAGCTCATCAAACGACTATCGGGAACAGATGGACGATATAATATGCAGGAGATATTGGATCCAGTTGGCCAAGGCCCTCCTTCTCCTTCGACAATTCTTTATGGAAAATTGATGGAAGGTTTCGAATAATTTTTTGTTAAAGTTTAAAAATACATTTGGCGGCAATTGAAATTCCCTTTAGTCAATTTAACAGGATGTTTTATTATTGTCGTAAAATAAAGGATATATGAAATTTTACGGCTGCATTCGAAAACCTTTATTTAAACATACAGTATGATTTTAAATATATAAATGGGAACATTGATTGCCTTTTGTAACCTTTTGTGCCTTTATTAGTAAAAAAAAACAGATAGAACCTGCGTAGAAAGATAGTGTCAGTTCAGTGACTAAGTTAATATGCACTGAAAGGATGAATGTTAAAAGTGCATTTTCCTTATGTCGGGTAAAAATGTTGATCAAACATTTTCTAAAATCGAAATTCTTTCTTGAACAGACAATCTATTTTATTGACCTGACTTAGCCTGGGAATCGAGAGGTCTTGTGTATATTAGCGACATCGGTCTATTTTAAATTGGTATAGATCGCACTTCCAGCACTATTGGTTTTTCCGTGTATTGTGAATAATAAGATCTGCCGCCGATAAGAATATTGATAATACTAGGACGGCTCCGTTAAGCAGGATGTGTAGCAACGATGGACGATAGTCGACCACCGCAGAGGTTTTTATGTCATATTCCCGCAACACAAAGAAGAACTATTGATAGACCCGTCGGTTTATTGTTGGATATTACGGAGGCAAATACCGGGTTTTAAGAAATTAAGACGGCACCCAAATATGCCGGTAAGGTATCACCATAAACCGAGCGCTATAATGCGTGGCACCTAGAGCGCTCCGTTCCATATATATTTCTATTGACGCCCGTATACGGCGCGGAAGCGGTGTCACATACTTCCAGTAAACAGGCAAGCGGTACGTGATTTCAGTATCTTCTCGATGTTATCGCGTCACCGCCGAGATTTCTTAAGGAACTTTTAATTAGGTAACTTTTTTTGTTAATAATTACTTTACTTAAAAAACGCTTTTAAAATATTCTAATGTATTTATCAATTAGGCATTTTAATAATATCACAAAATAAATGTAAAAAAAAGTTAAATTAGTTGTACCTTGATTCACTCGACTTCAATCTTATTGCGGGATGGTAAAAATAGAAATCTGCAATACTGCACATATACAGACATCTACATTTCTTCACTCTCTATGTCAATTCCTTACCGGTCCATGAGGGAGCCGTCTAAGAGAGACAGCAGGAGACCGGTATTTCTTAATAGCTACCATGATTTTAAGAGAGTTTAGGATAATAACGATACATTGAAATCTTTACTTTCAATTCAATCATTTAATTTGTGCAGGTCACCTCAACTTCGAATAAATATGGTACGAACCTGGTGGTCAAATTTACAGACTTACTTATTTAAAATTTTACACAACTGATAAACAACCGTTTATATATTGTTGTGTTTATGAGAATGTCAGGGAGAGGGGAAATGGGAAAGAGGAAGGTTAGGTAGGGAGAAAGCCCCTAAGTGGGAAAGCCACGTTGGGTGACAGTATTGTGAAAATGAAGGGATGGGGAGGAGGAAGGTTGGGTTACGGGGGAAGTTATGGGAGACAATTAAAATCTGCAGGACTTACCCTGGAGATGGCCAGTCTGGATGGGAAGTCTGCTCCGGACATTAGCCTAGCTCAGATCGGCCGGGGGCATCAGCTTCTCATTGTACAGGGTCGCGGATCGATCGCAATCTTATAATTGGGTTGAGGGCGTTTCTAATTCTACGTTAAATGAGTACAGGGAAGTGTTTTCATACTCGGGGTTTATCGCAAGCTCAGACAAGCATTGTAGATTAAGAACAATCGAGTAGTTAGTAAAAAGGTCTTAATCTACCATAGGTATGATTCTATTGTAATATCTCTCTTTCTTATTTGAATCTCTAACCGGGTTATGCAAATGTACCAAGGGCTTAATCAACACATTAAGGGGAGATGGAAAATCAGCTTACATGGAGGTGATCTGGTCGGATGGCGAGAGTTGCTGGCAATGACGCTAAGGCTGGACATCTCTGCACTGAATTTAATGGGCTATTTAATTAGTAAGACACCCTGATGAGTGCTTTGGCAGTAAATGGCATGACCAGCTGCGGGTTTCAGCCCGTCCGCACAGTACCTGGCCGTAATAAACTAGTAACACAAAAATAGCCGTCTCTTTTCAGAGACGCAGTTATCTCTTCAAGCTCCAGGCGGAAAGTGATCGTTTCAAGGGGCCGCAAGCAACACCGCTGAGCTGCCGAGGCGCTCGCGTCGCCTGCTCCTGTTTTATTAATTTATGATCTGATTGGTTTAATTGGGCGCTAGAATCGCCTGATTGGTTAATTTATGGAGGAAAATGATGTGATTGCTTGTCGGGCTCATTTGCCAAGACGATTAGCTAGAACTCATCTCAGGGCCATCCTTTCGTTACATAACAATATGAGAAAAAACTTTACTAATAAACGTTACATGGATTACACTGATGTTTTACAGCTGTGTAGAGTTCATGGAAAGTTGCAAACTCCTTATACTCGTACAGCGGAAGAAGCTTATTTATCTATCTTTAGGCGTTGACAGCTGTCAGTCTCGAATTATTTTTAGAAGTAATGTATTTTCGTGCTTGTTGAAATCATGCAAACTTGAAAAGGTTAACGTTATATAAGAAGTACGTAATTACATAAATCTGATAAAATATATCATTTCAATCCACACACTGAATGCTTTTTGACTAACCTGATTTTTGCGATAGATAATAGCAAAACGTAGTGTAATCATATATTTTGGAAAATGAACGATTTTTGTATTGGTATTTACATCTGTCTTTTTTTTCAATTATCCCAATGTCCCGCAGCAATTCCCGATGAAAAATGAAACTTTATGATAATTGTAGCATCGAATTTTGCATTTTTATAAGAGATTCTCTTCGTGTTACATTAAATTAACAGAAGCACTGACCAAACGGGCATCCGCCACGCCTCTGAAAGCGATGTTGCCACACTACTATTACTTACAAATAGTTTTAACTACACAGTCACTAAAATGTGTTTATTCGTATGATTTCACAACAGTATTCATGTAATTGATAACTAAAACAAGGTTTTACCGTTGGGTGGTGGTTTTTTATTAGTAAATCCGTTATTGACATTAATTTTAAAATGGGTGATTTCACTCATCTGGGTCCTATTTCGAATGCTAGTATGTAAAACTTTTCGAGTACGAAATATTTGTTTTCAATTATGTCAAAACATCTCTAGAGAGCATATTATAATACAGTTTTCATCAAGTCCATCCTTGATAATACCTATTTTTTTTCTGGGCGGCAATACATTCCTCAAAGCTACGACAACAAGAGTTATCGTTATTGTATCAACAAAAATAAATTAGCACGACAACGAATGAATCCCATAAAAGGGAAAATTTAATATGTCTTTACCTTTACCTTGAATACGTTTTATTAACAGCCTATAGTCCGAAGGGATGATCCCCCCCCCCAGTGACATTAGCATGCCGCACCGTGAAACCGAAAACTTACGGCGCTATCGATATTTATTTCTCACTTGCTCCGAGGGCGGTTCAGTTTTTCAGAAATAAATTTCTCCTGCAATAAACCGTTTAGGGGAGTTGGCTGGAAATAAAAACGGGTCACAAGAAATCAGCAATTTTGCTGAAATACGATTATCCCAGAAATATATGATTTCGCGTGACAGAATATTTGAAATACAAACTAATGTATTCAATATATTTTTTGTTGTTTTTATGAAATTGAAAGGGGAAATTCTTCAATGCTATAAAAGTGGAATAAACTATTTCCTACAGTATTCTATAAATATCTATCATTATATTATCTCGAGTACATGGAAATAAATGCGTTGTTATGGTATGAATTTCAATGTTAAATTTCTTCAAAAGATTTGTAATCGCTTTGTGAAGTCATTATTAATAAATTAATAACTATTATTAAATAAGTAAAAGCGGTTAAAAGAAATCTTGATTTTTTTTTTAAATAATAATGACTTTGTTTACACCACTTTTTTAATATATAAATATCAAAATGTTTTCTAAGCAAAGCTTCACTCGTAGTATACTAAAAATATTGACAAGGATAGTCAAATGTTGTAGATAAATTTGTCTATTACTGGGAAAAGATTGCTTTGGAAACATGTTGATATTTAAATATTTAAAAAGTATTGAACACGAAGTTATTCTTATTAATTTATTCTATATTGAACATTTAATGTAAGTACCTACTCAAAGCAACGATTAAAATAAGGTGATGCTTTTGGAATATTTATATAAATGATCAAATGATCCTTTTAATGGAAGGAAGGACTAAACTTTGTTCAATGAAATACCCAAATTATAGGAGGGAGAAACACAACATGGGCAGTAATGAAAACTACTCTTTCCCAAGCGGAAAATGTCAACCATTTAAAATTGCATGTGTCTTTCTCGAACACATTATAGAAAAATATCTTTAATTTAACGTATGGTATCTTTTGGCTAATTAGATTAAATCACCATTAGAAATACATTTTTACACATTATATTTCAAGTTATATGTAAAAAAAATATTTGTCGCCTGTAATCATTACCAAAATGCCAATATAACATTATAATTTTTTTTACTGCATGGCAATTAGCCATAAAAGTGGCAGAGGAAAAATGAAAGTAGGAGGAATGATGTATAAATCAGATCTCTGAGGCGTGCGCGTGGTAAAATTTTGTATGAACGTGTTAAAAATGAGCAGCTCCGGAAAGAACGCAAGGCTGATTGTAAATGCAATTATTAAGATTAAGAAGTGGATGTTTAGATGGTTTGGGCATGTAGAGCGGATGAACGAAGAAAGAAGTGTAAGGAGAAAATACTGTATATGCGGAAATTAAGGTGGAAGAAGTCAGGGACTCCCGAGGAAAACATGGCACTATAAATAATTGAGTCGGGTCATGTCGAGTGTCAGATTAACAGAAGAGTATTTAAGGAACGATATTTGAATGTGATTAAAGCAAGGAGTGTGTGCTAATTCAGAGTTGTGTGGCGATCTATCCTGTCTGATTATCCTGCCAAGAAACGGACGGAGTGATAGTTAGTTAATTTTGATTACAGTAATATCGGGTTACAAAAAGGAGGTGGAAAAAAAAAAGTTTTTTTAATAAACGCCATCAAGTGAGGATCGAACATTGAAATACATCTTACTTGCCGGCATATTCCTTGGAACCCAAAATCTCGACTGAGATATCAAACATTTTTCTCGGTGTCACCAGGCATCTTCTATACGATAAAATATGAATTTATTATTTTCCCTTTCAATGATATCTAATGGATATTCATAAATCAAGTGTCCGCGAAAATCTGCTTTCTGGTAAAGTACGAACATTCCTTGAACACTTGAGCAGCTTGCCTCTGCTTTTAATAATGCATAAAGAGATTTCCCGGGCAAAAAGAAGGAAAAGTCACCATGGGAATATTTCAAAAAGTACCTTAAGAACGACCGAGCCCGTAGACGATTAAGGAATTTTAGATGCTCTTAGACGTAGTTTGTTCCTACGCTCTCAACTACTGATATCTCGTAGGTATATCATATGTATTTCATGAAGTAGAGATAGTAAGTTTAAAAAAAGTAACTGCCTAACACGCCTTTCTGCTGAGTCTGGCAGATAGGGTGGCACGACACACTTCTTAGTCAAGGCTTGCTCCATTTAATTATTTTCATAGTCTTCATGAAACATTTGTACACTAATAAATTACAGAAATTAAAAAAATATTATAATAAATGAGAAAAGATAAAAAATATACGTAAACATGTATTAGTAATAACACATAGTACAAGTAAGTAAATATTTGTATATTAGTTATTTAAGCAATACCTGGGAGGAGCGACTGCGCGGCCTTCTTCATACAAAACAAAATTTTCGATTTGAAGCCAAAATACTCACCTTAACCGAATGATCTTTTTTTGATCAAAAGATATAGCAAATATCCCGTACGGATTAGAATTTTTTTTTTCAAATTGCAAAATAAAGGCCATTAATGAAACCGAATTTTCGCGATTTCAGAGGCAGTTTTAGTGATTATTTGGGGGGTAATGGAGATTTAAAAAAAGGTTACCCCGCCTACTAGGTGTAAACGCCTGAAAGGTTTTAAAATAAGCATTATGATGGACTGAAACATAAATTATAAATGACCAATTTACTTTTGAACCAAATTTGCCGTACATAATTTAATATTGACATTCTTCACAATACCCTTTAAATATACCCAATACCCAATAAATTGATGCACGCATATAAAAGGTAACGAGAGCATCTCCTGTTCCGACCCTATCTTCCTCTTTTTCTTCTCCCTTCCTTCATATTTTGTTTTTTGTAATAAAACGTATTTACTTAACCACTTTTAGCATAAGAAACTTTTTGGCTTAAAACTTCCTTTTATATAAATCTGTATTAAAAGCTGTTTGTTTCTTACTTACAAATAAATAAAATATCAACCCGAAAAGATGTTTTTTTGTGTAATCAGATATACATAGCAAATATGACAATATATTTTTTTTCCGTAAAACTACAAATAATTTTCAATATTGCCTCTAAAATCATGAAAACAATATATTTTTATTTTCCTATATTTCACAATTTAAAACAAAAGTAAATATAGCACTTATAATCCGTGTTAGAAATTTACTATATTAATAGTTTTTGTTTTTAGTTAGTTTAGTTTTTTTTTTTATTCAATGATTTAGTTTAATAATTTTGTAATAATTAATTAATAATTTAGTAATAATTAATTAATAATTTAGTGATAATAAATTAATAATTTAGTAATAATTAATTAATAATTTCGTAATAATTAATTAATAATTTAGTAATAATTAATTAATAATTTAGTTTAATAATTTAGTTCTGCAAATATTATACTTGCAGAACTTAATAATAAAATTATTAAATTTGATTTACATTAAAGTTTTTAAAAAAATTTACTATACTTTTAATTTGAAAAAAAAAGGTTAATCTGTTTGAGTGGATATTTTGACCTCAAATCCAAAATCAATGCAGCATCGTTGAGCAGTTGATTCGCTCCGCGGATTGGCGTGTTCCGATAAACTGAAATTCTCGCTTTCGGGGTAAAGAAGAGTGCATGGAATTTCCCACGAGTATACTCGTTAGGAACGTTTAAGTTTACTTTTTTCAACAAAGGTGAATTACATATAGTTTCAGAGATTAACTAAAAAAAATGTTCAGCTAAAAATATTTTTCTGCAGGCTTCTAATGTTTTGAATCAAGCATTCCAGTTAAGAACAAGAAAGAATATATGATGGATTTAATGCATATAAAGTAATACAATAATGCAACACATAAACGTTTTTCGTACTATTTCTATTTAGAGAATATGGTACTATTTACCAAGATGCCGTGAACGTCCATGCATTTTCTCATATATGTTATTTTAAATATTTAATGTTAAAATGACTTGACTGTTGATTTTACTTGACTCTCGGGATGACTTTACTTTTGATACGGCCAGTATTTAAAACAAAAGAAACACAACATTCCCAAATTATTAATAACATGGGAATATATGAAAAACTCATTCTACAATCATTATAACCGGAAGATGTAACCTGTGCAATGATGGATAACTTGGCTAGCAGAAGAATTAAATTCATGATGCTTGGGTGAAAACCAGATGCATTTGTCAACTTAGACACTAACCGGTCTAAATATACCTATACGAGTAGTTGAATCTGAATCATGCCATCTCTCTCAGGTGCGTTCCATTCTAATTCTTCCATTGATTTGCGTATCGTATATTGTCATGATAATCCTTTCCACCACCAAACCATCTGCATATCGATGCATTTCAGAATAAAATTTCATGATGGATCGACTGCACAGCTCAGGTAATAAGTGCTATATAGGGAATTAAAAGTCTATCAACCTAAAAAAAATAATATTATTAAAATAGTATGCCATCCTTGGCTATATTTATCTTTTTTATTATTGTTATGTAACCAAAGAATGGCCCTGAGATGAGTTCTAGCTACTCGTCTTAACAAATAAGCTACGCAAGCAATCGCATCATTTCCCTCCATAATTAACCAATCAGGCAATTCTAGCGCCCAAATTAAACCAATCAGTTCATAAATTAACAAAGCAGGAGCAAGCGACGCTGGCGCCTTGGCGCTGCCCTTGAAACACACTTCCCGCCCGGAGCTCAAGGAGTCTCTGAAAAGAGGCGACCATTTTGTGTTACTAGTTTTTTACGGCCAAGTACTATGCATGCGGATTGAAACCCGAAGCTAGACGTGCCACTGGCTGCCAAAGCACTCAACATGGTGCCTTATCAATTAAAAACCAATTAAATTCAGTGCAGAGATGTCCAGCCCTGGCGTCATTGCCGGCAAACTCCTGCCGCCCGACCAGATCACCCCATGTAAGCTGATTTTGCTTCTTCCCCCAATGTGTTTTTCAAGTCCTTGTTACATTTGCATTACCCAGTTAGAGATTTGAATCAGAAAGAGAGAAATCTTACGATAGAATCATCTCTAGAATAGGACCTTTTTACTAACTACTCGATTGTTCTTAACCTACAATGTTTGTCTGACCTTACAATAAACTCTGAGTATGAAAGCACTTCACTGTACTCATTTAAAGTAGAATTAGAAACGCCCTCAACCCAATTATAAGATTGCGATCGATCCACGACCCTGAACGATGAGAAGCCGATGTCCCTGCCGATCTGAGATAAGCTAATGTCCGGAACAGACTTCTCATATGTTATGTTTTCTTCTAGATTTATTGTACAATGTTACGTTAGAATGGGGTACCCCAATAAGGTCATAATTTTCTCAACTTTTGTAAAAAAAAATTAAAATATTTATCGTTATTTTATTAAAATAAATATATTGTACGTGTCATGCATATAATGTATTATATTAAGTCCAAATGGGGCGAATAAATAAATTAGTTAGTTATACTTCCCGTTAATTTAAAATTTCCAACTTCTTCTTAATCCTTCCTTCGACGTTCGGTCTCTTCCTTATTTATGTGTTATCCCATTCTGTCGCGTCTAGGCATGTTGATTTCTCAATGTTCTATTGTTCCATTTTATATTGGTCTCCTTCCTTTTGTATATCCCAACTACATAGATGCTCACTCTACCTGCATTTGTTTGTTTAGTTTCAATTTTTACCATGATGAAGCTTGACATAAGCGAAACCGGTTGGTATTAATTTAACAATTAATTACCGGTTTAAAACAAAGTGTTTGTTCTATTTAATAAATACATCAAACCACAAAGTAATTTCTTTTTACGATTAAATATCTAAATAGTCTAAGCGCCATCCTATCCATTGTTACTACATTTAGGTCGATCATGGTTTTTGGTTTTTCTCATTCGAAATTTGGGTATACAGGGTTTTCCGTAAGGTTCAGAATTTCTATTATACTCAGTCAACAATAATTTATATTTTTGAAATTAGTTGGCATCAGAACTCCATATATGTGGATTCACTTATTTAACAAATTTTAATAGACTTTATCGATTCGTTAAAAGCACGCTCTCTCAATGCACACAAATTTTTTTTATTGTAAAATGCTCAAAAAAATAACATTAAAAACTGAAAAATGGTCATAGACCAAAATTTTTCGCATCCATTGTGGTAGATACTCTCAATATCGCCCTGGTGAAATATCACCGTTCAGAAACGAAACGTTGCTTGAAATGGTTTTAGTTTTGTTTACTGATCAGTTCTGAATAACCAGGAACTTCCCAACATTTTATTCACGTTTTTTTCTCTCCCTCGTGAAATAAATGATCGATCTAGACTCCTTACGTATTAATATGAATTTTTAGTCGAAATAAAGAAACAATCAAAGATTATAATGAAAGACCGGAGAATATATTCACCAAATTCAATCAATCAAGCTTTAACTATTTTCGCGCCAATTTTCCGTAATTCGCCGGCAATATCTCACAATTTTAACATCGGGCTCAATTAGAAAAGCCATCAATATATCCGGCAGCAGGATTAAAACACAAATTACAACCCCCATATCGTCAGGAACATCGGCTTAATCGAAACAGTTTGCTCGTTATATTATGCAGCCAGTGAAACGTTTATGGTAAAATCGTTTAAAAAACACCAATCTCCTTAAATCAACGAGAATAAATGTACATATATTATGTAAATACAATTAAATTTCTAACGCTAACGTCTGAAAAAAATACTATAATGTACCTTTCATTAACTGCCTTTTAAATTTATAATCTATCTATATATATATAAACCAATGTTAGTTTGTTAGTTTGTCCTCGATATTCTCAAAAATCACTAAAAATAGCACAGTTTGTTTTTATTATTGCTGGAAAGGTTTAGACAGTAGTTTGAAGGAAATCCAATATGTAAAACTGTTGCTATGACGTTTTAAAATTAATGTGAAAAACATTGAACCCGCCATGTCTTATTTAGGTAAGCCCATAGATATAACACTCTGGTTAGCCACAGATTACATATTCAAAAGAAGAAGGTTCTTTGGGTTGAATATTTTCAAAATAGACAACACGAGTAGGTACCTACTAAGAACTTTATGATTTAGATATATTTTGAAAAATAAACTTTTGGAATGAAATAAAATATTTAGATGAATGTTTCTTTATTTGGAGATAGTTACTTTCGCTGTCAAATCAATTATGGCACCCTAATAACAAGCAAGAATTCATAACTTCCCAACTTTATTCCAAAAAAAAAAATTCCGATTAAAACCGGTTACACATCAGCTAGTACCTACATAAAACCATAAAATTATAACGTGACCTTAGAACGGGGTACCCTAGTAAGGTCAATTTTTTTCTGAATATTGTAAAAAGTTAACTTTGAATATTTTTTTTACCTAATTATGTAATTCTTATTTAATTCGTTTTATGGACAAAACGAACTGGGGTTTCGATTATTTTTAATTGTCAAATGAATATTATTCCTAATCTCGATGATGTTAATTGCCTACGTTGTGAGCTGAAGATTTTGCAATGATATTTAAATTTCCGGTAGAAATATTTTCTACTAAGTTTTTGCTTCTTAAAAAAACAGAGTTTCTATGTTGCGCGGTTAAATTAAAGTTATTTAGAATTTTATTTTAAATTGTCAGGTATTGTTGATCTTCGTGGAGACTTTATTTTTATTGTTGGTTTTGGGTTCAACAATATGTGAATCCATGTGCAAAAGGAAGAAAGGCAGAAGAGTCGAAAAATCGTATCCTACTTAATTATTTGATGAGAATGCATCTTTACCCCTTAGCCATAAAAGGAACATTTAAATTAGTCGAAATATAATTTTTGTTGAAATTTCAAAAAGGCAAAGGACAGATTATTATGATGTAAAACAACGCATGGAAACTTGGTTAAAAATATCAATTACTGTAGATTAGGATAATATGCACAGCTTCGTCAAAATACTGGCAACATTCTACCCTTGCATCTCTAACGGCCCCCGTTGATGCATTGTCGCAATATAAGTCCGCTTCCGAATAATATTATGGCAAACAATTATTAAATGTATACTGTAATTAAAATTATAAAATTTATTTAAAATATACATGGTTATAATAAAATTTCTAATATAAGAAAATTTGCCCGATGTTCGCGATGAAAGTTGTTAATTATTTTTAATGCATATTTAAATGTCCTTATTAAAGCATATATAATTAAAAATTAATGATAGGAATTATGAAATGTTGCGTTAAAAAGAAAATAATGAAAATTTCTCACAATTAATAAGTATAATAATATAATTATTATACTTATTAATTGTTTGTGTTTTAGATTAATAATTATTGTTTATAAAAATAATAATTGTTACCCTTTGCACTATGCACAAAAATCTTGTCTTAAGTTTTAAAGAACTTTAGTTTATCAATTAATATATAATTATTTATTTAAATTATAAGCCATCATAGATAAGAGCGACCGGCGAGGAGCGAGGCTTATGACTGTTGGTATAAACGTAACAGTATTTTTAATATTTCTTTTATTTATTACCAAAAAATCGTAGAGTTATATATTATGTAGGACACCTCGTATTTATTTAATGATTTTTCCAATTCTGTAATTTATTTGTGTAAAATAAATAATATATTTCAAATAATGTTTATTTAAAAGTATGAAATATAACCAACACATACCACCCCCGTCGCTAGATGACAGCAATTCGTATGTTGCCATCTCCATGTATGGAAATGTCAGAATCTGGACGTTTTATTTATTCTATAGTATTTAAAATTACCTACTTATTTGGTCAGCGCTAAAAAAATAGTGAAATTTACTCTCAGTATCACCCCGGTGAAAGACCACCATTCAGAATTGAAATGTTGCTACCTTTTCCCATCTGCTTCTCCTCCCCATTACGGTCAGTCTCTCAAGATACCCCGATTGGGAATCCTATAGACCTACTGGCTTCAGTTGATTAGGAGCAATTGGGACTCGTAAATTTAAAACTTTAATTTAGGACGGACATGGAATAGGAATCCTCCACAACTAATTAAACAATTGGTTGGGTTAAGTAAAAACAGTACTCGTTACATATAACATATAAACGTAAAATTACTAACAAACATCATAATTAAAAATTAAAAAAAAACTATAGCAAATACATCGAAGTAATTGATTCAAAACTCAAATCTAACGTGATGTCAGTAAGTGATTTTTAAAAGTTTTTCTTTGACTTTCCAAATCGGCTGTTAGTTAAATAAAAACAACGGCAATCCACTTTCGTACACATGAATCAAGATAAAAATCCGCACTGATCCCCGGTAGAAGTCGCCGCTGCCGGAAGCCATCGGGCTTACATAGTGTCTCTCCATCGAGCCGGAAGTCCGACATGTATGCCGTACGGCCTTAGCCTCCTTCCGGCCTTAAAGCCTGCATCAGCTGCCGCCTGCCGCCGATTGAGGAGTGATCGGGTTATATGTATTACATACGTGTGTTTTTAGATAAACAAAATTTATCAACCGTGTATGTGAACCGGTTAGTGGCTGAGTTGACAAATGAGTCTAGTTTCCACCCAGACATCGCGGGTTCAAATTCTCTGTTACTTAAATCCTTCATCAAAGCATAAGCAAATATTCTCAGGTTTTTTCGGAATCCGGGAATACATGCGGAATAATTGTAATAAGACGATTTATTCCAGTGATTATCTCCGGTAGTTGATATACCGAGTTGATATACCAATGCAAAACCTTCTATAAAATGAAATAAAGTAGTACTGTAAAAACATATTTTTAAATACGTGACGCATTAATTATAATTCTAATAGTTAGTAGACCACTTCCCTCGTCGCGAGTTTGTGCCATTTTTGGGAATCATTTATTTGCTTTTCAAAAAAATGGAGATATGGAACGCAAAATTCGGTGTATTGTCATAATTTTTAATTGAACTATTTAAAGCGCTAAAACAAGTGGTGTAAATGATTACGGGAGTTAAAATATTAATATTGTAAGAAAAAAATATTATTGAAGAAAGCAATCATTTTGCGGCTTGACGTAGTATGTAAAACCACTTAATTGAATTTATACGTATATTATAATTTTTCATATGATTACGGTCCTGAGGAAGGTTAAGATTAAACAAAACTATTCTACAGATGTATAAATTCAATAGCGTGAATTAAAACAAGTTTTTTTTTTCATGTAAGTAAAAACAAAATTTGTCGGTAAAAAGCCATTTTTTTTTAAAATATCAATTGTGACAATCTTTTCACTTATGTTTCTGCCCTGAAGACTGTTAAGACGAATTAGTCAGCTGTTTTTTTTTTTAAATATATGGTAAAAATATAAACGGGCCATCATTTTCATTTTGTTGTGGTCGATCCTCAGATTACCTCAGCATCAATCACATATTTAAAACAATAAAAAAATCTGACCAATGTGTAAACTTTTCCCATTCTTTGGAAACTTTGCTGCTGTTCTGATAAATCTCTTTGATATGTAAACATTTTTAAATAGAGAATCCAGAAAAAGGAGTTAAAAACCATAGACGGCCTCCGTTGTTGAGTGGTCACGATCCTCGGCTACGAATCCGGAGGTCGCGGGTTCAATTTTATTTGATTAATTTGTTATATTTCACAACTTATTCATTTAAAAATAATATCCACTATATTTGTGGCACGTTTCATAGTACTATATTTTTTCAGTATTACCCTGGTAAAAGACCATCATTCGGAATCGAAACGTAGTTTGAAATGGCTTTAGCCGTGTTTGGTGATCTGAATAGCCAGATACTTCTCCACCTTCGTCTTCTCCATTTCCTACCGCTCTCCGCTACCTTCAGCCTCGCAACATACCCCAATTGGGGATGCCGTAGTCTCACTGGCTCCAGACGGTTGGGAGCAGTTGGAACTCCTGTGCAGTAGATACTAACATTAAAAAAATCAATCGCTTATTTATCGCAATTTGACTGTTTCATGTAAAACATCGCCGTTGTTAAGATAGAAAATTTAAAAAAAAAATAAAAAAAATCATCAAAACATTTAGGAAATTATTAGAACCTACGCCAAATCCTGCGAAAATACGGTATCTCAATTTCTCCGTGGAAAATGACCTTAAATATTAACCTGAATGTGCTGCACTCAAACAAACTTTATACATGAGATACTCCTTATGTTGGTTTCGTGCAAAGGTGTTATTAAGGATAATCATATTTTTTTGTTAAAAAACCTTCGTCTAAATTGGATTCTACACAACCGCTTTAAGGAAGAAAGCTCCAGTCGATGAAAATGATTGAGATGTTGCATGTTCGTAAGTGTTACGGAAATAACACATAGTTTTCATCTATTTTCGGTAAACCTCTTCGTACTTCTTCTGAAATTAATCACTGGAGAGGCAAAATCTAATTTGCAAAAATAATTCTACTCTTAACGAATCGTGTCAATAAATTTTATAGTTTATACATATTTTATATAATATTTCTTTTTTCTCATTTATCTCAATACGGAAATGAGGTATGAGGCTAAATTTAATTCAATATGGGATTTTTTATTATAATATGGTATACTTGAAACGTTGAATTTGCACAGCGCCCTTGAGGTGATTTTTCACAAAAACGGCGCTAGACAAATCATCGAAGTATTATTATTATTTATAAACGGAGCGTAACGTACTGGGAATAAAAATCGATCACCACCTTAAAGGTCTATTCACATCTACCGGCACCGTGCAGTGCGGACACGTACAGTGGCAGGCCCGGCGCAGAAGGGAGTATTCACACCATGTGCGTAAATGTGTTCACAGACAAAAATGTGCGTAAATGTGTTCGTAGACAATAATGTGCGTAAATGTGTTCATAGGCTGATAGATATAAGAAAAAAATACAGTGCCTGAAATATACATTTTCAAGAAAAAGACTATTCCCAAAAAACGAAAATCGCTTTAGTAAGAGATTAAATAACGTACTCTAAGTACCTTTGTGTAAAACTAGGCTTGCGCAGAGAGATTCTTTTTTATTGCTACTAAAATTAATAATTTACTATCTACAGAATGAAAGTGTACAAACATATTGTCTTTAAACACATGCAAAAATGTTATAAAAAACTGGATTAAAACCAAATATATAAACCTTTTCCTGATATATTTTCCCAGTTTTTTTTTTTTCATTTTCTTTTTCTTCTTTAACTTATAATTTTCATTTTACTTACCTTCAATATCCACGTATTAATACAAATATACTAATATACTGCCACTCACTGATACCAGGTATACCCACGCACTGGCTTTGCCCACGTGAGATTTTTTGCATTAAATACATTATTACACGGTTTATGTACCAGTATTAATTGTTTATGTGTTTAATTCGTAGAACTCCGTTTATTATTTCTTTTTATTTAATGTAAATCATATTTAATTTTATTAAATTTGATTTACATTAATGTTATTATTAAGTTCTGGGAGTGTTTTTAGTTATCTCATTATTGTGACAGTTGTTTCACAATAGTAAAAAACTAAAAATACTTGCAGAACTTAATAATAACATTATTAAATTTGATTTATATTAAAAAAATATATATATTTGTACATGTGTTCAGATGTATTTATAAATGAATATTAAAAAATAAATAAAAACGTGTTACAAAAAAAAAAATTCAAATGTTTATAAACTTTGTACCTTGTTTGTGTGAATGCATGTCATCAAAAAATTAATTAATAAATAAAAAAATAAAATAAAGTAAATAATTAAAAAAACAAAATAAAATAAAATAAATAAATATAAAAAAATATAAAAAATAAAATAATTTCGCCGTTCCTGCTACTTTACATGCCTACACTGCGCGGCGCTGGTAGATGTGAATAGAACTTTTCTAGCTTCAGTTGCAACACGTTCAAATTTCGAGGTCCGTGCTACGAGTTCGATCATTGTCCCAGATACTCTTTTGTTTTATTTCATCTTCTTTTATTCATACACAACTATAATGTTCCATGGCACGTTCCAAACCACCACGACACGAGCAGTTTTTCTATAGGATGATTTACAACTTTTAAATAAAGGTATTTATGAATATTTGGAGCAAGTGGATTAGTTTGTATATTTGCGAAGTATGTTTACGATAGATGGAAAGGCCGATTAGGATATATTTTTTATTCCATACATTCAAAAGATTTTTTTTTTATAAAGTTTTAAAAAAATGTGACCTTAGTGGTCATGGTGTGGTCACGGTACCCCGTTCAAAGGCCATGGTGGAGCGGGTGCGTGTGGATACCAATCCAGATCATAACGAATCAGGATGGTTTTTGCAGATGGAGGAACAAAGACACGTAAAAGCAAGTTTTTTTCTGATTGCAAGCTGCAGCATTACAAATAATAAAATATCTGACCATTATGTAACAGGAGTAGCAATAGGGAAGGAGGTAATTTCAAAATACGTTAATGAAAAAAAATTAAATTATTGTTAATAAATTGGTGCATTCTAAACTAAAGCTAGTAAACTGGGATACATTATTAAATACCGTGTGTCCTTCAGAACTGTACTATAAAATAAAAAATGTTTTAATATTTATGGAAAAAAAAAATTAGAGAATTCTTACATTCAAACTAAATATACTCAGTTTCGTAAGATTTGTGTAAAATTCGAATGTATAAAAAAATATTATAGAAGAAGATAATATTAACACATCCCAAATGAAAAAACAACAGAAATTAAAAAGATTTCAGTCGCATTTGGGACTCGAGCCCAGGACCTCTACCTATCCGGGGTAACCGCTTAACCAACTTAGCTAATGAGACCAGTTCAATTTACGCCATTTACACCAATATCATACTTCATGTTCAAGATTTGTTAATATTATCCTCCATTTTTTTAAATCCCATATTATTGGCTGCTATCCTTATGATGATTGCAAATTTTCATCCAGAACTCAAATGTAATCTGGATAGAGTCTCGAATATACCTACCCAATTTTTATTTATATGAGACATCTATTGACTTATTTTACAAGTCTCGAAAGAAATATTCAACTGAAATCTTTTTAATTTCTGTTGTTTTTTCGGTTTCGTGGTTCATTTGGGATGTGTTAATATTATCTTCTTCAATGATTAAAATATTACAATGCGGTTTACAAACTTCAATAAGTTATAAAAAATAAATTGAAAAAAAAAAAAAAAGTATTTAAAGTGAAAAGTTCCGGTGACGGTTTGATTAGGACTGAAGCGGATGGTAAAAGGAAGAGGAAGGGGGCAAGGGAGATGCAGATAATCGCACACAATTTATTGGGAATCTATGAACGCGATCAATAATTATTAAGTGTCATGAACACGTGGTTCGTGGAGGAATTATAAATAAGGTAAAGTTTCGTATTTCGTATAATATTCGTCCTTCCCGTATCCATAATCCATGTCCAAAGGTCGTTTTAGTTATGGGTTGGTGGATGTATGTTGTAATGAGGATCTTCTTAATCGACCCGAGTTTCTATGTGCAAAGTTATACTGGTTTAAATATCTTTTGAATATAATTGTTTCAGTCATTAAATTCGGGGCATTAAAAACATAGTTTGTACGAGTTCCGATAGGGACTCTTAACACGATTTTCAAAATTCCTTTTTGTGCTACGAGGATTTATTTTATAGTAGAATTGTATGTACTTCCTCATTTGATAAGACCATATTGTATATGAGATTAGACTAAGGCGTAAATTTTTTTAATTAGTTTTTAAAATGTATCTTATTTTGAAAAAATATGTTAGTTTTTTATTAATTCGTTGCTTACAATTTCAACTTGGGAATTCCAATACAAGTTTTAATCATTAATTATTCCTACGTATTCTATTAATAGCACTTCATAAAAAAGTTCTGCAAAGTAATTATTATTATCTACCAGCACTTTTTATACGTTTTTTAATTGAATAACAATAGTTAAGATTTTATTTAAAACAACTTTAAATAAAAATGCGAATTAAACTTCAACACAATAAAATAAAATATTAAACAATTGAACTTCTTTCAATTTTGGAAAGTTCCTTGGTTCATGTTTAAACAGTTTTTATGAATTTTTATATACAGGTTTGTTTTTAGGTTATCTGTCTATGTGTTGTGGATTTAAAAAAAATAACACATTTAGTTTTTGGTGTCATTTAATGCTATGTGAATTTAAATCCTTGTTTTACCCGATTCATTCCTTTTTGAGATTATTCAAATTCATTCTCCCATGACTTTTAATGACTGAGCAGTGACAATTTAGACTTTATAGATCAATAAAATATATCAAAAATAAAATCGGGCCTAAGACACTGCCTTGTGGAACACCGTATTGGTTGACTTGTTTCATTTTGAATTGGGACTAATCTTTTGGACATGTAGCTTTTAATGACATTCAGTTCACGAATTAAGATTTCAATATCTTTGAGCTTTTCTAGAAGATATGTATTATCAATTTTAACACAAGACTTAGATAGGTCAAAGAATATGTCGGTGCACTTACTACCGTTACTATGTTTTATACTATTTAAAAAGAGGCGATGGCATCGGAAGTTACCATTTTTTTCTGAAGCCGTGTTGACTTTCAAATAGTATGAGATTTGTTTCAAGATATTGAGTGAACTATTTAACTTTCTGTTATATTTTTGAAAGATTATTCATAATTTTTTTTTATATGAATACCGCACAAAAGTCCCAACTACTCCCAACCATCTGGATCCAGTGAGACTATTACATTCTCAATTGGGAAATGTTGTGAGGCTGAAGGTATTGGGGAGGAGAAGGAGAAGGGGAAGAGGGAGGTGCGAAAATACCTAGCTATTCAGATCTAGTCACCAAACACGGCTAAAAGCCATTTCAAGCAACTTTTCAATTCTGAATGGTGGTCTTTCACCGGGGCAGTACTGAGAGTATATTCCACTCTCATTGTTATTGGACCATAGTTATTTATATCTGCGGTTTAAGAAAATGGTATGTTAAAACCCATTTTAAGCGTCGCAGGAATGATACCTTCATTGATACACGAGGCAGAGAAGTG
This sequence comes from Halesus radiatus, assembly GCA_022606495.2. Classification (NCBI taxonomy): domain Eukaryota; kingdom Metazoa; phylum Arthropoda; class Insecta; order Trichoptera; family Limnephilidae; genus Halesus; species Halesus radiatus. The sequence continues at coordinate 30,178 of JAHDVE020003210.1, forward strand.
GTTAGAGTAATTCATCCCTGGTTAATTTAATTATTTTCATTGAAATACCATTTGAGCCGGAAGTGGGCGTTGATTTCGTTGAATCTATAGTGCTTTTAATATTATCTAACGAAACTGTATTAAATTTACAGGCGACATTATTGGGAAGTGCGTTGTTAGCATTAAATTAACGATTGACAGTGAAGCATGGAAATGGCAGAGGAAAGATGAAAGTAGACTGAATGCTGTAGAAATGAGATCCCTAAGGCGTATGTGTGTAAATCCATGTATGACCGTTTTTCAAATGTGGACATCCGGGAAATTGTTGCAAGGCTGATATGAGCGTAATGGATAAAAATATGAGAATGACGCTTAGATAGTTTAGACACGCGGAGCGGATGAACAAAGAAAGGAGTGTATGGAAAATATATGACGTTAAAGTAAATGAGAAAGAGTCATAGACGACCGAGGATGATATAAAACGATCAAGTGAATCAAATACATGAATCGGGCAATAATATACCGAGAGTCACAATAGCAGAAGAGTGCGTATGACACTATGTATGAATGTGATGGAAGCAGGCTATATATACTAATATAGAAATGATTTGCTGTCTATCGTCTATGCCTACCCCTACGGGGAAATATTGTAATTATCATATAGTTTTTTTTTTTAATATTTTTATCTGTTTATCTCTGAACTAAGAACCGTGTTGAAGCTTCATTTGTGTGCTTGCACGGTTCGCATTTCCCCGTGTTTATGTTTTACTCTACAACATTTATTTTTGTTAATTAATCAATCCAAAATTACAGCTTCAATAAAATAAAATGAACTTGGCACCAAAAACATTTCTTCCAAAAGTCTGGTGAACAAAAATCTGTTAAAGATGGAATGGGACTCATCCGTGAAACTTGATACTAAATTAACCGCGTTTATTCCACTAAGATCCCCAATAGGCCCTTTCCCACCTTTCTACTTATTTATTTATTTAATACAGAATTTTATGTAATACATTTTTGTAAATTCTTAACAAAAAAAAATTTCCTTCTTAAAATTATTACACCCAATTTACTAGAACTCACACCCTGATAACTTTGCTCCAAACTATTCATAACCCCGAGCAACGTCGGCTACGCGACAACTAGTTCTATATATTGAGATGTATAAAGTTCCTCATAAGATTTCCATCTGCCCGAAGCAAACAGAAGTGACGAGTATTGTAAGGCTGACAATAGTGAATGAGAGGAACCTGACAATTCAGAAATGGTTGCTCAATATTTTAAGACATTTTTAGCAATGTTTTGATTTCAAATGGTGTTTTCTCATTAAGTTAATGCGAAAGATCTTCCACCATGTTAGAAGGTGCGAATCTGCTGTTTATTAAAATTTAAAAAGGGAGAAAACAATATTGTGTATATGCCAAAATAATAACTCCTGTTTCGTTTATCGTCCAATGTTTATTATCATATACCGTGTAAGATTATTAAAAAAAATCTGTTAAAATAACCATCCGTTGATTATAAATATGGGTATGTATACATACATTTTATAAAATTGGTTTTATACATAACCGTAAAGGGGGTAACCGTATTTAGTATGAAGTGTTTTTATCAATGCTAAAAAAGCCGTAAAGGACGTGTAGCGTTAGTTCAAAATGTCAACATGGCTGACGTTTTTGAAGAGTGTTTTTTTTTTAACCCAAGAACGGAAGCGTTCTTCCTTAGCCCGTTAATGAAAGCGAGAAGTACATTTTACTCCCATTTGAATTAAGGTGTTTTTCTTCTGTCTTTTATTAATTTTTAGGTTAATAAATATTGAAATCACACGTAATAAACCTATTTATTGCAAAAATATGCATAATTCACTCGTTTATTGTATCTGAGAATCGATCAGTAAATTTCACACAATAGTTCCCACCATACAATGAAATGTAAAATTTCCAGAGTGAAAAAAATATTAAACCTACCTACGAGATAAGGGCGTGACCTGCTACTATGAAAACAAATGCATTGCTGAGGAAAGAACTCAAGGAAAGCATAGCTTTAAGAAAGATTAATGACGAGTGAAAAATTAGTGTATATTTGGACAGAATAAATTTTACCCCTCACTTCCATTATATAGTTAAATTCTGATTTCAAACATAAACATAATGCTTGTGCGTTTCCTGAGATTGCTGTTCTATTAATTAAAAGATTAATTTATTTAATATAGATACCTACTTAACATGGGAAAAATCAGTGTGTCCTCTAAATACCAATCTTCTCTATTCATGTATGAATGTTACATATTTCCTTTTAAAACGTTAAATGCTTTCTTTTAATCTACTGGGATACTGTTGTGAATTTGCATGTCCCTTTACATGAATGATTTTGTAATCAAGGCTTTTCCTTGCTGGTGAAATCTTATAATTAAAAAAAAAATTATTTAAAAAAAGAAAAAAAAATTACTTTTTAAAATACGTTTCACTAGAATCATTACCTAAATAAATGCATTACAATTTTTGGACATTTCAATATTTTTTGTTCATTTAATTTTAGAAGGAACAATATATATATATTTTTAAATACACCTTATTTCTTTTTTAATTTCGCCTGAAAGGCAATTATATAAATTCTCCCCCCCCCTTGTAGCTAATGGATTGCTTACCATATTGTGTATGTATGGTGTGTAAATGTATGTTATGTAGTCGTGTAAAATATGCATATGCTTGTGGCGTTGAAATAAATTCTGTATATAGTCGTATATTAGTATTTTTTTTTATATTTCACGACTCATATTCATGTATCTCATGAGAAGGGGTATTTTTCTTTGAAATTCCCGAAACATCGATGTCTAATACCTAAATAATACAAACATTTCAAAAATTTAATATTTTAATTTAACTATTTCGACTGGTACAAAAAACGGTAATGTATACTCTTAACAAGTTTAGTAAGTGTACACTACGAACTGCTACCAAATTTGTGTTTCATTTTGTATACACGGGTCTACACCTAACGCCGTTATCTTCAGTTCTATAATCTAAGGACAACCCGTGTGTCACTATTATTAACACCTGGCGCTAAATAAGAGCGTCCGTTAGCGAAACTAGAATGCACCCCGTCGTTAAAACAACGCCGTTACTTTGGGCTAAAGCAACACCGCGGTGGGCGAAATATAAGTGCACCCTAAAATTATAACACTTCGGTGATATGAAATGTTGGACTTACCCAATTCCTGTGAAGAGCGGTAACCATTGTCTTTTACGGCATCTGCCAGATAAGTTTACTGAGAGCTTTCGGAAGCTTGGAGACAGTTTTTAAGTTTTTTTTTTTAAGTGGATACCTTAAACTGAACGTCAGTATTTTGGAAGACATGTTAAATATGAGAAAAATAAACTTCACATGATTAGACTTTAAAAAAGTGTTTTTTATTGTTGATCAATTAATGCTATTTTCTTGTATCTCAATTGCCTCCATTTTTTGTCACCATTTCTCTCTCTCTTTTTTTTTCTCTGAGTGGATGAACTTATTTTGCATATTTTACTCAGCAATCTTTTTTTTTACTTCCTCTTATTTTACGTACTTTTTATTATTTATCTGTTTGTATTATTATCACTTATGGAAGGTATTATTAAGATTGTATTATCCCTGCAGACTTTCCGGAATAAAGAATTATTATTATTATTAAAGCATCGTTTTTTTTAGTATTCGTTTATTTTTTGATGGAAAGACAAACATTCTCCGGTTACGAAAAACCTGACAACCTTTGTAAAATCTTAATAACATCATTACAAGCGGAACATGTTATTTTTGTAATGATGGACGATTTAGCTTGTAGAGGAACACGCGACGCCTGGGTGTGAACCTGATGCTTTTGTCCACATAGCTACTAACCAGTTACATTACTAATAATATTTTACACTTCTTCAGCTTTCGCAGTAGGTTAGTGGTTAGAACATTCACTCAGTACTCAATACTTATTCGCATTTTTCTGATAATCAAAAAAGTGACTACGAAGAATGTTATTGAAAATATAATGTTTTTTTCCCTGGCTCCATAAGATTTGTATAATCTGCGTGAGAATTATGACCTCCTTCGTAATAAGCAAATTATTGCGTTCTGAAAAACCCTTACAATAAGCACCGATGACATATTTAACAAATTTCAAATACTGGATGTTCGACAAATTTAGGCCATAACAATTTGATCTCACCTCTTTAAAAGACATCTGTACTTAACCGCTGGTAGCATTAGATCTACATAACCCGACAAAATAAGACAAATTACAAGTTTAAGTCACTTTAAAATCGCAAAGAAACAATGGATAATCAATAAAGGTCGTGCAGTTTCCAGTGAACTAACCCAAGTTCACCAAACCTTAAGTTCTTGCAAATGTATTCTATATTTCCAGTTACTTTTATTATCCTTATTGTTCAATACCCGTCTCAAAACAGACATCGTCTAGTGAGACAGGTTAAGTACATATACCTAACTGTATCAATTATATGTCAATAAACGCCCGGGTTGCAATGAAATAAACACTCGTAATAAAAAAATGTAATTGTGAACTATACTGTCTCGAAAGAGAATATTCCTAGTTCTTCTTATTCGTATGATGGAAGAGACTTGGTGATAGTCATGGTGGGACGATGAGGTTATTCAGCCAGTCGACGGCATCGAGAGTCACTTGGTTCAGCATAGATGTGCCATAGGGAAACTGATTAAGGGGACATTCCTCTGCGATGTGTTCTCTTATTCATAAATTTAGGAATACTTTAGGCCCCATTTATGCATCATATACGAGTACGCACAACGGCTGTGACTGCACCTGATACGGTTAAATGAGATCCACGTCTTCCGAGGAATAGAAACCCCGGCAATGTAGTGGTAGGGTCTACATGTAATATATCCCTAGCGGGACGGGCACAGATAAAAATTGTTTTTTTTTTTGTGAAGATATACTAATAAATAAAATTAAAAAACGACTATTTTATTCATACGCAAATCAGCAATACAATCCTGAAATTTTATTTAAAATCCAAATATTATTTCATTTGTGAAGTTAATGGGAATTGAAAGTGCGATTCTAATATTCATCACATTTGCGATGGGTGAAGTAGTTCTTAATCTACTGTGCTTAAAACAGAAGTGGTTTTTGATAGAAATGCTTGACGGGTGAATATTATATACATATATTACATTCGTAAATTGGTGACACGTGTAGAGCACACGTGGTGATGGCTGGACTAATTTTTCGAGTTTAGGGGTCGGTAACTAGGTGGCACTAGTAAAATACACTTCTCGCCAGATATAGCATTTAGATCTGAAGTTCTACGAAGATTGTCATTTCATACTCGGGAGACCTTTCAATCAGCGTTAACATAAATGAAAATATGATTAAATATTTAAAAATATACTTTTTATCCACCACTTTTATTAAAACATATAAATATTTCTATATATAGAAATATTTATATTTACAATAAATATATAATTTTTATATATATAGAAAAATGAATATATTATATTTATATATATAGAATAATGAATATTTTATATTTATACACGAGTATATATAAAAATGAATATATTTTAATAAAAGCGGTGTATACAAAGTATATTTTTAATTGTTTGATTAATAATGACGCGACAAAGTTACAAATCTTTTGAAAAAATTATAAAGGAAATTTGGTTAATTCAAAAAACAAATTAATTTTTTTATTTTTTTTTATCCTTAATCTATAATGTTGAGATTTGAAAAACATGTAAGACCGATGTGAGCGTAATGAGTATGACAAAGAAAGGGACGCTTAAATGGTTTGATGTATGGAAGTAAGGCATGGAACTGGCATAAGAAGGATGAAATTCAATTTAATGCTGTAGAAATGAGATCCTTGAGGAGTATGTGTGATAAAACTATGTTTGTGAAACCCAATTGTGAACGTCTGAAGAAGAGCGGGGATGACCGAGGAAGACATGGTGTGAACCAAATGAAGCAAGGAGTGTGTGCCAAAACCGAGTTATTTGGCAGTTCTGCCCCTGTGGGGAAACGGCATGATAGTTTGTTAGTTAATTAGTTTTTGAATTACATTTGTAATTAATTAATAAATCATTTAATATTGTTTGCATATCACCTACTACGAATTGTTTGTATTATATAAGTAAATACTCCTCCCATAATCACGAGTTACTGGAGCAAAATAAAGCAATTTTTTTTTTAACAGATTGATGAATTATGTTATTTTTTTTGTAATAATTACCAAAAAAAGAATATTCGTTTAATTTATTCAGAACTCCGCAACGAGAATATAAATTATAATTATAATTAAGAAATTAATAAAAAAATTATTTTGTATTCACCACTCTATTAACATACACAGTTATCAACATGTTTCGAAAGCGATGTTTTCTTCATCAGGAATATACAGAATACTAAAAAATAATAACGTTAAGTATATACAGATGATAAATGTAGAACAATAATGTAAGAAAGTGCAAATTATAAACAAAAATTGATTGAAGTAGTTAAGTAATAAATCAAAAATTTTAATTTTTTTTTTTATAAAACATTGAATAACAAATTTATATTAGAAATGTATAGGAAAATATTCGAGGGATGGCTATTTTTAAAAAATATTTCATTTTTATTAAATTTAATTCACTATTAACGCTTTTTCCGATTTCTAAAATTTCAAATTTGTCGAATTGTAAGCCGGTTGTATTTGTATGTAAAATTTTTAAACCTTTATTTATATCAAAAGAATAATTGGTTTCTAAAATATGATAGCAAATTCAGAATATTGTTATTATTTAAACACCTTATGTGTTCCTTAACTCTAATACTGAATTTTATAGAAGTCTTTCCAATGTAAAAAAAGTTGCAATCGTTACAAATTAATTTACATACCACTATTTATTTAAATATTGTCTCCATCTTTGCGAAGCGCCCTTGAGGTGATTTTCCCACGAAAACGGCTCTATAGAAGTTATCCGATTATTATTATTATCTTTGTTATTTAGAACATAATTTTTTTAAATTTATTATTAGTATTTCTTTTTTAATTTCTAATATGAATTTGTTATTAAATGTTTATTATTTTTTTATATGAATACCGCACAAGAGTCCCAACTGCTACCAACCGTCTGGAGCCAGTGAGACTATGGCATTCCCAATTGGGGAATGTTGTGAGGCTGAAGGTATTGGGGAGGGGAAGGAGAAGGGGAAGAGGGAGGTGGGGAAATAGGGAAATACCTGGCTATTCAGATCTGGTCACCAAACACGGCTAAGCCATTTCAAGCAACTTTTCAATTCTGAATGGTGGTCTTTCACCAGGGCGATACTGAGAGTATCTTCCACTTTGGAACGTGCGCAAATATACCATACATTATTTTTAAATTAATTAATTGTGAAACAACACAAATTAATTAAATAAAATTTACTTATTAAATTTGCGCACCGGGATTTGAACCCGCGATCTTCGGATTGGTAGTCGAGAGCCTTACCCCTCGACCATGGAGGCCGTCAAATATTTATTATATAATATTTTTTTATTAACATTTTTGATTAATTACTTACATACTAACCAATTTTTGTTAATGTTTGTAATTTGTCTATTCTTACATTGTTGTTCTATGTTTTTCATCTGTCTATCTTGACATTATAGAAAAAAAATCACCCTAAAATGCTTGAATCTTATATTATATTCATAATTATTTATTTAGAATGCCAAAATAAAAAAAAATCAGTTATCTAGTTACTAGTTAAGTTAGAAACGTTTATTTTAATTAGCTTTTTTTAAAGTTTTCTTGGCTTGGATGAATACTAATAATATTGATTTTTCACAAAAATGGTGACGAAAAATATTTCAAATACGGGACCAGCTTTACATATTTATTTTTTCAGTGATTTAATCCAATTTATTTTTTAAAACACTCCATAATTACATTCTACAGATTTGGTCACAATTCAGATCTCTGAAAACGACACTGCATTCGTAGCATCATATTAAATACATTCAAAACAGAAATAGACTGAAATAAACTTTCGTTATATCCTGGAGAATTTATACGTTGAATAATGAACATTATCGTTAAATTAATTTATTAACCTGATTTAGAAAATACGGCCGAAAGGCCAGACAATACCGCCTTTTGGCTATTTCGTGTTGCATGTTTATGCCTTATTTCTCGTACGCCTACCTCATTCGGCAAGTATGTGGATTGTGGGTGCAGTTGAACTGTAATCTATTCCATTAAGTCTCAAGGGCTGTGTTTATTATATAAATTCCATACATTACTACATTTAACTATGTGAAAATGTTGGAATCAGGCGTTAAACAAACAAAAAATAACATTATTAGAAGTCTCGCAAAATTAATAATATTATTTTTATGCTAGACTCATGACAACATGTCGGTATGAATAATACTTGATGGACAGAGAAAGGAATTTCAGTTGAATATAATGTGTTGTACAATCGAATGAAAATACAAGTCAAGGAAACGTCAGGAAGATAAATATTATGTATGGCTATTGCGTACAAGTTTTACTGCCCGGTTCCACCTTGGTTTCAACACCCTTTTCTCGAAATGTCTCCTTCTTATTAAACAGTCAGAAAACATGTAATAAATAATTTATTAACGACTTCGTTGTATTTGAAAAAATAATTACCTTCCACAGCTCGTGATTTTTGACGATGCGTGGTGAAAAATGATCAGTTGACTTAAGGTCATGCCAGAGGACACTGTTCGAGTGTTTTTTTATTGCTACGTACTCAGGTCTCCTACTTCTTGGTTTAAATTATAAAGGGATTATATTATAGGTACATACCTACATGTTTCTCTTTTACAAAATTCGGTTAATAGCAGTATATGATGAATGTAAAAATAGGAAGTAGCAGTGGCATGCAGTGTATAGAGGCTGAAAAGCAGTGCCTTCCCTAAGAAATTGGAGAGTAAAAATAAATCAAAAGTTTAAAAAAAAAACGAAAAAATTCTGGTAAGAATGTGATTTTTAGATAATTTTTATTAAGATTTTTACGTAATAATCGTTTTACTATAATACAATGTTTATATTTGAATAATCTTTCAACGATGCTTTTATTCTTTTTCATAAACTAATCGATTTTTGGCAGTGACATCTGTCGAAATATTTCAAAGACTCCATTAACGTATAATATTATAACAAAATGATTCTACATGACTCTCTATGTTTGGTTATAACGAGCTATAAACGGATATTAAAAACAATTTTACGAATTTATTACTTGTACATAATACGAAAAACGCAATTGTTATTTTATTATTATAATTTATAATTACTTTTTAATGAAATTGGGTGAACGAACTTTAAAGTTTATAATGAACACTATTGGTCGAAAACTAGGCCGCTAAACGCCAGTGTTACCTTTGTGGATGCTAAGTGGAGGATAGAAAAAGGCCAACGGATGGCAGCATTCCCAAGCGGTCACCTATCCAAATGGTGACCGCGCCCAATGTTGCTTAACTTCGGTAATCAGACGAGAACCGACTTATCAGAGTGGTATGGATTTTGGCGAATAATCTTGATAACCAAATCGCCACCGCTAATCTCGACTGATGAAACGACATCTCCAAATCAAAAAAGTTAACAATGTTAATGTAGGAATTTAAACATTTTTAATGTGGCCGTTATGTCACCAATTTAAACGCTTTCCGTGCTGTTTTTTATCGCCTTCGACACGTTTGTAGTTGTTAAGTATAGTATGCGCGAAATAAATCAGTTTCGATAAATAGTCGAACCTTACCTACTGTTAAATCTAAGACGTTCGGGATTTCATGGTGAATGGTGATTTCACTGATTATCAACACCTGCTAAGCCACAGTCTACACTTGGTCATGGAGCAATGCATGCCACTGGAAAGCAGTATGTACTTAGACAGGTTTGTGTTGCACCTAATCCTTTCTTTAAACCTTTAAAGTAAAATAGCGTGATATTTACCTAGAACGATTTTTTAACACGAAGGGCAACGAACATTACAAATTAAAAGCGCGCTGTTTCACGCCAGACAAATTTCAGAAGAAACTCAGTACGTGGGTTTCCACGTTTACCTGGACAGTTAGTTTAGTATCCAACTGGCTGCATGCACGGGGAAACGGAAACGCTTCAGTACTGCGCTGCCATCTTCCCGTATAATTTACTCGGGAATTTAACTGCGGGCTCTGCGCTTATCGCTATATTTCCTGTGACTTAACAACCTTGCCAACACGAATGAAGATTTTATGAGCGTTCGAAATGAATCATATACATGTCTAGTTATATTCAACGTTCCGTAAGATTTTTATTTAATTTTCTTCGATACTTATATGTTGGTATGAAATGAATACATTGGCATACTGAAAATTGCATAATATCGTGTACATTTTGTTCATCCATTTAATATAATTCAAAGAAATTTTATATTTGAAGCGAAAAGAGAACAAGATATCAGATATCAAGACGACCATATCAGAAGAAGGTAATAAAAAAATTGTGGTATTGGTCCATTCATCGTGAGTTGCTTGATGTAGTGATATTAGAATATATCCCGTGTGTTTTGCACTGGAAAATATTTCACATGCTGAAAAATGTCGAATGTCGTTCATTTTCATATAGCCTCGTAAAATGATTAAATCATCTCAAGGGCGATTAGCAAGTATCAAATTATTGAAATCAGCTAGAAACTGGAGTCTGCCACGTAGTCAAATCTGTATATTTTCATATAGCCTCGTAAAATGATTAAATCATCTCAAGGGCGATAAGCAAGTATCAAATTATTTAAATCAGCTAGAAACTGGAGTCTGCCACGTAGTCAAATCTGTATATTTTCATATAGCCTCGTAAAATGATTAAATCATTTCAAGGGCGATTAGCAAGTATCAAATTATTTAAATCAGCTAGAAACTAGAGTCTGCCACATAGTCAAATCTGTATATTTTCATATAGCCTCGTAAAATGATTAAATCATCTCAAGGGCGATTAGCAAGTATCAAATTATTGAAATCAGCTAGAAACTGGAGTCTGCCACGTAGTCAAATCTGTATATTTTCATATAGCCTCGTAAAATGATTAAATCATCTCAAGGGCGTAATCGCCCTTGAGATGATTTAATCATTTTACGAGTTTGCTAATGCAAGTATCAAATTATTTGCTAATGCAAGTATCAAATTATTTAAATCAGCTAGAAACTGGAGTCTGCCACGAAGTCAAATCTGTATATTTTCGTATAGCCTCGTAAAATGATTAAATCATCTCAAAGGCGATTAGCAAGTATCAAATTATTGAAATCAGCTAGAAACTGGAGTCTGCCACGTAGTCAAATCTGTATATTTTCATATAGCCTCGTAAAATGATTAAATCATCTCAAGGGCGATAAGCAAGTATCAAATTATTTAAATCAGCTAGAAACTGGAGTCTGCCACGTAGTCAAATCTGTATATTTTCATATAGCCTCGTAAAATGATTAAATCATCTCAAGGGCGATAAGCAAGTATCAAATTATTTAAATCAGCTAGAAACTGGAGTCTGCCACGTAGTCAAATCTGTATATTTTCATATAGCCTCGTAAAATGATTAAATCATCTCAAGGGCGATTAGTAAGTATCAAATTATTGAAATCAGCTAGAAACTGGAGTCTGCCACGTAGTCAAATCTGTATATTTTCATATAGCCTCGTAAAATGATTAAATCATCTCAAGGGCGATTTGCAAGTATCAAATTATTGAAATCAGCTAGAAACTGGAGTCTGCCACGAAGTCAAATCTGTATATTTTTTTACCAAAATTTAATTGGGCTGTTAAATCACAGTTTTTTTTTTGTTGATTTTTTTTTATTTAGAAAATTTCTAAAAATATTTAAAATATACCTTTCAATATAAATACGTTTATTTATATTATTTGTTAGTTCAGTTTTTACAAACACGATAAATATTCCCATTAAGAATTTTACTTATTTCAATATTAATAGAATTTAATAAATTAAAATTCTACAGTTAATACGCGCCTCTTTGAAAATACACGAGGATGCTCAGAGATGGCTTCTACGAATACCAACTTATGAAAGTAAAACAACGTTTAATCCTTTTAACTCTCTTGGCGTCTTGATATGAAATAATATTTCCCGAGACGTTTCTTAGTTATTACTAATCAAAATTAAGAACGCGATTATGTTTCTTCGTATGGAAGGCACAAGATTGTGTATATCAAAAATTTAAATGATTAGTCTGGTTATGAGGACCAGAACCTATAAACTTTAAGAAATTTTATGCGTGAAGCGATTTAAATATAATTCCGTATCAAGACGTTGGTACGATTGCAATGGTTTGATTTCGTTGTCATGAGTAAACTGCCCCAAAAAAAATTAAAATGTTTAACACTGTACCCAAAAGTAGGCCTCATGTTGAAATTGCTGATATTGGACATGATACCAAAAGATCAGAAATAACATAATATATATTTTGTAATGTTCTCCACATTATTAATATTAATTTTATGCACTTTCCTACCAATGGCCACTTATAATCGTGGCGTTTTTCACTTTTTTCACACTAAAAAGCATCTGTTTTCTCTTGTTACACTGATTTTGTACTTTATTATACATGTCAGGATATCCATCTATTCCCTGGTTTATTTTACTTTGCACGTTTTTCTTAGGGGAATCGTGATAAAGTAATTTTTATTATTTTAAAATTTTAAAGAAATGTTTCATTTAACTTTCAATTAAATTCCACACTCTTTAAAAAAATTATTCGGTAAGATTATTGAATGTTCATTTAGTGATTTCAGTGGCACTCTCTGGGAGATGGCATAAACCTCCAAGTTCACTCATTAAAAATATAAGCACTTTCCGTCTTTATCTACTTCTAGGCACGAGAAAAAGGTAGTTAGGTAAGTAATCTCTGAGTTTGCCGGATTACGGTGAGATTTGTGCGCCACGTTTCAGAAAATCGAGGTAATTAGTTTCCAAGATGTTTCTTACAAAACCACGATGTCAAGCAGATAAAATTTTAAACGTTAAATTCTGGCTTAGGCAACCTTGGATTTGTGTTTGAATTTACCAGTGGTGGGTTTAATTTAATTGAGTTTATAAAAAAAACTAAGTAAAACGTTTTTTTTTTTGTTGTTATTTTTAAGTTGTTAAATTACCTTTTGAACCTTACAAAATATTACTTCTTATTTCAGAAATAAATAATTGCGTTTTAGTTTTTTTAAGTAAAGGTTTTACCGGGAAAAATAAGCTAGAATTATGATTTACAACGGTGATAGATCTCTAGGGCTTTAAAACTATGTTTAGCTTCAAATAAATATGGATAAATTTACAAACAATGTTTAGAAAAAGCAGTTTATTTTAGTTTTTTCATAAATATTTTATGAAGATTTTTTTAGTAGAACATGTTGTGGGAAAATCAAGTACTTAAATATAAACATTTTTTCTTTATACGTAAGCCAATGACATGTTTCATTCGGTGGTACTTTATTTAGAGATATTTTAACTCCCACTCTCTAATACTAATTAAGTTATATTTATTTTTTATAACTTATTGAAGTTTTTAAACCTCATTGTAATATTTAATCATTGAAGAAGATAATATTAACATATCCCAAAAGAACCACGAAACCGAAGAAAACAACAGAAAATAAAAAGATTTCAGTCGCATCTGGGACTCGAACCCAGGATCTCTACCTATCCGGGGTAACCGCTTAACCAACTTAGCTAATGATACCAGTTCAATTTACGCCATCTACACCGATATCATACTTCAAGTTCCAGACTTGTTAATATTATCCTCCATTTTAAAATCCCATATTATTGTTATCCTCCATTTTAAGTTCTACCCGAACACATTTGCAATCGGAATAAAGTTTCGGATATACCAACCCGATTTTTATTCATATGAGATATCTATTGACTTATTTTACAAGTTTTCTGTTGTTTTTTCGGTTTCGTGGTTCATTAGGGATGTGTTAATATTATCTTCTTCAATGACTAATTAAGTTGTTCCGACGGAAGAAAAACCTGTTTCTACGACGAAACGCTTTCTTTTGGTCACACATATTATTAACCCACTCAACAATATTTACAGCTGCATAAATATCTCCGGGAAGCTTTTTTATTCCCGTACGAGATTTCTTGTAAATTCTAGCAAAATAGACTTTAATCAAAATAAATTCGAGAATCTTCACCCAATTTTGGAGAAAACTTGTTTAGGCACCCATCCAAAGACTAAAATATTATCTCTCTGGACCATTTTTTTTTCTAGGAAGGTTTCTTCAATGAATGTGACCATTTGCTTCAATGAGAAATTCCATAACATCGTCTATTAATACAATATGTTAATATTTTAAATGATCAATCTAATATTACTTATTTACACGGGTGAACTAGTAATCATTATTAGAATTTATGGAAAATGTTCCCATATTGAACTTCGCTAGATGACACTAAACGATAGAAAGGAAATGTTTAATATGATTTCAAGTATTATTATTATCAACGAAACAAGAAAATTAAAGTAAACAAAATGGAATCGACTAAAACGTTCAAAACTATTAAAAAACAACTAAGGACCAGCGTTTGGGTATTTTTCAGTAACAACAAATGTTGGCAATAATTAGTTGTAAAGTATTGTTGCAATAAATTATGTTGTTGGTAGCCTGGAGAACAGGATGCTTTGATAGCGTACGTATAGATTGGGTTCAAATCCCAAAACGGGCACGACACTGTCGCTTTTCAAATCACACTACAGGTATCTTATATACCAGATACGAATACGAATACCTGGCGTATAATTCTCACATGATTATGCAATATTTTTAACCAGTGGTTAGAGGAGGGTTACATCCCATTAGATTGGAGAAGGGCTGTGATTATACCTCTATACAAAGGTAAAGGAATACGCATGGAGTGTAGAAATCACAGGGCTATTAGCCTGCTAAGTTCAGATGGAAAGGTGTATGGTAGGATATTGATTGAAAGGGTACAAATAATAAAATATCGGATGTGCAAGGTACATTTATGAGTAGAAGGGGGTGCATGGATCAAATTTTCTCGTTGCGTATGCTCACAGAGAAGTTTTTGGCAAAAAACAGAAAGTTTTCTGTGCTTTTATAGATCTACAAAAAACATACGACTGAGTTGACAGAAAAAAGTTATTGAAGGTGTTGTCTAAGTATGGTGTGAATACTAATCTTATACAGGCAATCGCATCTCTGTACGAGGAAAGCGTTGCATGTGTTAGGGTAAACGGGGATTTTACGGGGTGGTTTGACATCACAAAAGGTGTTAAGCAAGAATGCGAAATGTCACCGTGGTTATTTAATCTATTCATGGATAATTGTATGCAAGAATTGAAGTAAGTGGGCTTTGGCGCGAAAATGAGTAGTCTGCATGTATGTTGCCTGTTATATGCTGATGATGCGGTGCTGATTGCTAACAGTATGGAAGATCTACAGTTCCTCGTATCTAGAATGAACGAAGTATGTATGAAGAATGAGCTAATGATGAATGTAAATAAGTCCAAAATGATGGTGTTTGAAAGACGAAATCAGTCTTTAATATAGTATATAGATATACAGTAATATAGAAATGAATAATGAATACTTGGAGCAGGTCGATGAGTTTGTGTATTTGGGAAGAATGTTTATGAGAGATGGAAAGACTGATAGGGATACTGAAAGAAGGGTGAATGCAGGAAACTCCATTAACGGAGGACTGAACGCGGTTGGCGCAAACGAAAAGTTGTCCAAAAAAGCGAATCTAGCAGTCCACAATGTAGTGCTGATACCAACCCTTATGTATGGCAGCGAGGCATGGAACTGACAGAGGAAGGATGAAAGTAGACTTAATGCTGTAGAAATGAGATCTCTGAGATGAATGTTCGGTAAAACCATGTATAATCGTGTCAAAAATGTTGAGATTCGTAAAGAATGCCAGGCTGATGTAAGCGTAGTGAGAAATATTAAAAAAGGGGCATATAGAGCGAATGCACGAAAAGAGGAGTGTAAGGAAAATATATGACGCGAATGTGAATGGAAGAAAAAGCCAGGGACGCCCGAGGAGCCCGAGGAGCCCGATGAAGCAAGAAGTGTATGCCAAGATCGAGTTGTTTGGCGGTCCGTCCTCTCTGCCTACCCCTGCGGAGAAACGGCGTGATTGTTAGTTAGTTAGTAATACCTGCAAAAAAATTCTTCAAACTCGGAACAAAACTGTAGATTTGTATAAAAACATACACACCCACCCATCCACAGACACTTCTTATTTATATATTTAGATTACCAGATACTGCTGTTATTGGTGTTATTTTCATAACAGATATAAATCATAATAATGTAAAATTAATAAAAATAATTCCTCAATTTATTTGCATATCGCAAAATTATTAATCATTCAGTACATATTATGAGTTGTGTATTTATTTTTAACGTTTTCAAACCATTGTACAAATAATATTATTTACTAACCCTTTGTATGAGAGCCTACCGAGAATATCTGTATACCGTGGTATCTTCAAATATAACTGTTATTTACATCAAGTGTACCGGAGTAAATATATTCCTCGCTTATGAGCCGAGAGGACGCGATATTTGATATGCAGCTGCCAACTCCTTTGATTCCCGATTCCCGAAACAGACGTTCCTTGATCAATCGTAAATAACTCTCCCTTGGAAGGCTTGTTTGATTAAAGGAACAACTTTGGTGTGCTGGCAAATGTTGTACTAAATATAACATCAATCTTCTAGAAATTAACAAGCCGATATTACCATAACATTCCTCATTATATTGCGTAGTTTCTGCTAAGTTATTCGAGGAATTTGCTGTGATTTTTTTACATTGAAGATAATATAATGTATAATAATGGTGAAGAAAAAATTTTTTTACACAAATAAACAGTTTTTAAATATCTTGGATAGAAGACTTGTAGGTATTTTCAAATGATATCACCCTCTTTTCTTTATTATATAGTATTGAATTGAACACATGCTTAAATATTACCCATTATTTGTGACGAATTCCAAGCATACTCCTTTATAGAAATTATTTTTATAAATGATATGAATTTTAATATTTACTCTGACATCGATATTACCCACATGTTTAACATGATTTATAATTTAAACGATTTTAGAATTTACTTAAATTATTCTTTGTGTATAATGCGTATACGAGGATCGAAAGAGATTGATAAAAAAAAAATTGCTGCACTTAGATGGTTTAAACATCTATACCAGATTGACAGAGAAATAAATATGTACTCTCAGTATCGCCCTGGTGGAAAACTGCCGTACAGAATCTAAAGCTTCTAAATAGCGAGATAATTCCCAAATTTCATCTCTCCCATTTCCCTCCCTCTCACACTACTTTCCACGTCACATCATACCCCAAATCGGGATGCCATAGATCCACTGGTTCTGATAGTTTGGACCAGTTGGAATCTTATGCGGTAGTCACATTTTTAATAATAAAAAAATGATGAAACAAGAGTTATGTAGCATTCTATCTTCTTTATCTTTCCCTGGGGTGAAATGATCTGAATGTTAATTAGGTTACTATTGATAAACAAACAAAACAACTTTTTATTTTTATTTATTTGTTGTACATAAAATTATTTTCACTATTGGAATTTTTACCCTCTAAACTACTGTAAGTAGCTTGTCAGCAGAGGCTTAGTTCTACAATATAATATATAATACAGCAATAAAATATAAACAATAATCGTACAAATATAGCCCAATAATATAACAATGTACGTATACGTTGTGATCAATACACACAAGTTAAAAAATAGAACAGTTTTGTTTTAACAGACTCCAATACAATAATAATAGTTAAGTACTTGAAAATATCAGAAGATATCACACATTAGCGCACTTGAAGTGAAATAACACAAAACTGCGCTATATAAATGCTTTGTTATTATTATTATTATAAATTGAGGAATACTAAAACAGTAGTAGAGTTTTGTTATAGTGAGAATAGGCTCTAATACTACCAAATAAATTACTACGTAAATACTATTGTATGAAGCTACAACTTTGTGGTTATCCATTATAATCAAATGAAAAACTCAAACTTTGTTTAAACTACATTTATTGTATACGCCTACCGGTTTCGGAACAACCGTTCCATCATCAGGGCAAGTGTGTGCAAGGTTTTTTTGATTATTTATAATAGAGTCATTATTTTTGAGTGATTTTGTAATTTCCAAGGCTTATAAATTATCTAAATTCAGAAAAATTACCATTTTTAAGGCAGCTTACATGTTTTTGATTCTAATGTCGAAATTACGGCTTGTTGTTCCAATATAAAATGAATTATATAAATAACCGCAGATGTCGAACAATCAAGGAAACCATCATATTAGTTTAAAATACAACATAAGAAAGAGAAAAATAACGTGAATACATAAGATCACTTCCCAAAAGCCAATAATACTTGTAAAATATTTATGGGATAATGTATTTAAGAGTTCGTTGGTCATATTTATTTTGAAACGTAGATATCATTCCTATATTTTGTGTGAAAGAAATAATTATCTGAGTTTCCACCCAAAAGTCTCCTTTACTTGCATTTGTAAAGCTGTCGCTTTGCAGGCAGCTTAATTGTGGCACATACCAAGTCCAATTGCTTGGCCCATTCGAGGCCGGTCTCAAATAATCACGGAGTTAGCGTTTTCGCTTCAGTGAAACAAGGAGGACTCTGCTCGGGACGCACGTCTGGGTTTCATTGCCAGGACGAAGATCCTCGGGCGTTCATTATCCTTTATAATTAAAAAAAATACTAGATGAGAATTCCCTGCTCTACGGGCGCCCGCCAGGTGGAGATGTTTT
Source organism: Halesus radiatus (assembly GCA_022606495.2). NCBI lineage: Eukaryota > Metazoa > Arthropoda > Insecta > Trichoptera > Limnephilidae > Halesus > Halesus radiatus. The sequence goes on from JAHDVE020003210.1 coordinate 48,981, forward strand.
TAATGTCGGCATTTATATGTCCACGACCGGTCAGTGCCTGAGTTGGCATCACATCTGTATCTCACCTAGGTGTCGTAAGTTCAACTCCTCAGTTGGCTAAGTCCTCCATCACGACACAAGCATCTACTATAAATGATGATTTTATTTACTAGCAACATTATGGTATATTGGCAACACTGCAGCTACTATCCATCTCCGCGCCGTGTAGTCAATGTTTAAAAAAAAATGGTGGTGTGAGGCGTTTCTACGTTGACAGGGCCCCGATTACACGACTCTCTTCGATCCTATATTTCTGTTATTGACCGACAGTTGATCACTCAGACAGTTGATCACCCCGACAGTTGATCCCTCCGACAGTTGATCCTCTGGACAGTTGATCCCTCCGACAGTTGATCCCCTAGTCCTCATTTCTAAATATAGTATACAAAAAGGATATGGGGCTGTATAACAAAAGTCGATATACTTATATTTGCAGGCATCTTGAGTGTATATTTAAGTATGTCGTATTTTGTTATTCGGCCGAATATCCTCACTGCGTAATCCTTCAGGGACTCGGTATTATAGTTAGTAAAAATATTTTATGTAGCGGATTTCCACTCAAGACGACTGCAAATATAAGTATATCGACTTTGGTTGGACGGCCGCATATCCTCTAGGCCAGTGGTCCCCAACCTTATTGTGGGGGGGGACACAATGAATATTAATATTTTAGATTGTTTTGATTTAATAATTTCAAATGAATCGTGTTTAAACATGCCTCCAAAATAAAATACAGTCACATCGAAAATGGATATAAAGAGATTTAACATTTTAACCTACTTGAACTTTAATCAATTAGAGCCCTGAGCTTGTTTCTTTGCAACGAGATGGTTCCATCTGGGGGTAATAGGAGACACCCGAAGTGTATTGCTTATATCCAGTTTATTCCGTTGTTTCGTTTTGGTTGCTGTCACTGCACAAAACCCTGCTTCACGCAGATAGAATTTCGGAAATGGCCATAGGGATTTAAGTGCTGTGGTGACATTCTCAGGGTCCGCCATGACTTTAATCCAGAACACCGGCAGAGTTGTTGTCTTGAACGTAATTTTAAGGCTGCCGTCATTTGCAATATCCAGCAGTTGATCTTCTTCTTTCGCCATAATGCTAGATTCGCCTGGTTTGTTGACAATTTTTAAAGCAGACCCTTGCGCGGCCCGGTACCATTTGATCCACGGACAGGTACCGGGCCGCGGCCCGGGGGTTAGGGACCACTGCTCTAGATCAACTGTCGGAGGGATCAACTGTCCTAAGGATCAACTATCGGAGGGATCAACTGTCGGGGGGCCAACTGTCGGGGGATCAACTATAGGGGAATCAACTGTCGGGGGATCAACTATCGGAAATCAACTGTCGATAGGATCAACTGTCGGAGGGATCAACTGTCGGGGGACCAATTGTCGGGGGATTAACTGTAGGGGTATCAACTATCGGTGGATAAACTGTCGGGGGATCAACTGTCTATAGAATCAACTGTCGATAGGATTAACTGTGGGATGGATCAACTCTCGGGTCACTTTTTTATCAAATCTCATTAGCGTAGTGATTAGATGAAAAAACTTATATAGATCCTCCTCAGTTTGATATGCACACCTACTTTTACGTTATCCTTGATTTTCAGATGCAATAGTACGTTTGGCTCCATACCGGGGGTTTGGTCGTTAACATATAGAGGTTTTTATTTAAAGACATCGTTCTCTCAGGAGTCTCAAAATTGTAAATGACTGTTAAGATTCTTACTTCATTTTTCATTACTCGATTCATTATTTTGTAATTCAATAAAACGATAATAATGAAAGACCCGCCAATATGAGAACGCGCGCAACATTTGGACAAACAAATTTAACAAATGACACAAATATTTCAAATCGAATTTAACTCGCAAAACACAAGGACGCCATTGGGTTGTATTAGATTTTCACCCATCAATATTGTTAGCCATTCTAACATAGTCACAGCAAAGGTAGAGATTATTATATCAGGTAATATCGGCTACCTTTGTACTGATTCTAATCCACTCGTTAGTTCAAAATTAATTGATTCATTAAAATAATTCGTTTGTGCGTCAACATTGTTAAATATTACATAGATACCTGCTAGAATGATCCTACTCTTTTTTTTAACAAGGCGATTGAGTAAAGCTTTACTGAGTCTCGTTTCCAATACTTGTAAATGGAAGCCGTATTAGGTTTCAATCGAAAAAAAGTGGTTTTTTCCCGTATAGCGTTCAAAAGCACACATGCTTCGGCAAAATAACTTTAAAGAGAAAAGCTCTGGTTCTTACGGAATAAACAAGAACCCAACAATAAAGATGATATTAACTTGGTCTCACTTTGCTCGAAACAAAAGATCAAACAATAGTATCTTGGGATAGCTTAAGCATTGAGAATTCTGTATTAAACCGTGAACAATGTTTGGAATTACCTACGTGGCTTTTATTTTTTTGCAACGCTTTTTATAACAAAGGCACTGAACACCTACACTATTTCGTTTTTTTTTTCAAATACAATATTACAGAAAAATCTTCGATTTCGATGGACAACGAAAATAGATTGCTTTTTGTTTATTTGTTCGCAGACCATCTGATTTCAACACAATGTCTGGTTTTTGATTGGATGACCTAAACCAACATAATGTGTGCCTACAAACAAAACAATATACTACGGACGCAAGTGCAAAATAGATGAAAAAACTTAGAAAACAGGCCTTTAGCAAATAAAATTTCACCACTAACATCCATCCGTATAAATATTGTAGTTAAACATTTTTTTTTAATATACGTTTTATGGCATCTCTCTCTAGAAAATATCTACAGTAAAAAAAATTATCCTCACAGTTGTAAGTAAATTTAATTGTAAAATAACACCTTCAATTAATGCAAAATCACTTTATGGCATCATTTTCAATTAAACAAAACCAATTGTTCCTTCATCGGGATACAAAGATTTGTTTTTTTATACTGTGTATCCTGATGAGGGAACCATTACTTTAGAAACGTTTTGATATTTATTTATTAGTTAATTTTAAAACAGAATAATTCTCAATCACATAATTATAAAATAATATGTTCATTTCGTTTAAAACTCCAGATCAGATTTTTTCGTCATGTACCTACCCGTACATTATTATATTTATACTGACTTGGAAAAATATGATTGTAACGATTTTATAACAATATTTTTAAAAATTCTCCAAAATATTTAGCTATGTTTAGTGTCAAATCTAAATTGACTCTAACGAAGCCTACAAGATGGCAGACCAGGCTGCCTGAACAGCTGCTGCAAAGCAGCTGTATTCTTCGGGTTTGATGTAAGAAACAAAACAGAATCTGCAATAAATGATTTTTTTAAGTGCCTCATTGAATATTTTTCCCACAATTGGTAAGTATACATCCACTAAGACGAATGCCATGTTCCCTCGTGAAACATGAAATTTCGCGAGCGGAATATTCCAATTTTCTTTAACATCTTATTTGAATCCTTTGACACATGCTCTCCCCCGGGCGGGGGGAGATTTACATTGCAATACACACATCCCTTGCTGTACCATTTTAAAATCCATTTGTAACCTTCCTGTTGCAAGTACTTATCCGACGAAAGATGTTAAGGTGGTGAGATATTCTCACCTGGATCCATTGTATTGTGCGGTGTTAGAGGTAAGTGTTTATGGATTATAAAAGGTACCTACCTTTGTATCTAGTACATGCTGAAACACATTTCAAATATGAAAATGTTATTTATATTTATATTTCTAACATATGAAATATCAAACAAATGAAAAGCTCTTATCGAAAATGTATCCAGCATAAGCAATTTTATTTATTTTGTTTAAGATTAATTTGTGGAACTTCGTATTAATTAAAAGTTTTTTTTTTAATTTCATAATAACTATTATTATTCATAAATGAATTAAATAATCTACTTTGTTATTTTTAATATTACTCCTGATGAAAAAAGCATCGTTTTCGAAACATGTAGATATCTTTATATTAATAAAGTGGTTAGTACAAAGTGCATTATTTAATGCAATAAAAAAAATGGTTTATTCATATGAAAGTTCTGCTAGAAACAGCACGTCTACTAATAATTTTATGAATGAACCAATTTTATATTTTCTTCAAACGATTGGTATTCACTGTGTGGCGTCATTATTAATTAATTAATTTAAAAAATATAGTTTGTTTACACCACTTTATAAATATAAATAAACATCTATGTGTTTCAACAGTAATGCTGTCATCATCAGGAATATAATATATTAATTAATAATGTAGTAACCAAAGTATTTGTTTTAATTAATTAATAACTCATTTTTAATTTTATAATAATAGTTAGGTACTAGTGTTTTGTCCGTGGCCTTTATTATACGAATTTCCCAATTACAAAATAATGACTACTATAGACAAATAATAAGTAAATACAACAAATAAAAACACAGACCAAAATTTGAAGTAAGTGATAAGTTAAGTTATTAATTTAAAATGTAAAAAATAATTGAATATTAAAAATTAGGTTATTTTTCATCACTATACCTTAAATTTAAATCATAAATTGATTTCGTATTTTTAATTAATTTGTCTTTATTATTCCCAATTTGTTTATATTTCTAGGAAAAAAATAATAATAATAGGCAAATGATTAATTCGGCAAGACGCATTATTTCCAACTTGCAACAAAACTGCCGCAACTGGCGCAAATCTTACTATTATTGTTTTAACATTAAATATTTCCAATTATAATTACTGAATTAAGTTATCCGCACAGTTCAGTTAACCTAGCCTAACCGTATACCTAACCTAACCTAACTTTCCCTTAACTATCCTTTCCTAACCCTTGCTAAACCTAACTTAACCAAACCAAACCTAGCACAATCCAATCCATCCTGACTTAACCTTGCTTAACCTAATTATACGTTACTCACACACTTACATGAACCTAACGTAACCCAACCACGCACCCCTCAGATTTTATTTTCACGAAAACGGCTCTATAAAAAATAACTTTACAAAACATATGTAATATATTTATTATTATATAACACCTTCTAAAAAAATCATTCAGAAATCAAATAAATAAATAGGTAACATTATAGCAAAATGTTCGCTGCATTTCTCGAAAAGTGTTTTTTTATCTAAAAGAAGTTTAGAGGCTAAGTTGTTTCAGTTTTTGTTTAGTCGTATTTATTTAGTATTATTATTTATTTAGTAGTATTAGTCGGCGTAATGTTCGAAATGTATGAAAAAATCCATCAAATGCGAATGCTTTAAAAAACTAAAGGGCTCTGGGCTTCAGAAATTCGGTTCACGCGGTAATAGACAAAACTGCAGAGTGAGATTTAGGAGAATACGAATCAAAATCGAACTTTATGAAAAATAGCTCGTTTGTTGAAATTACAGTATTAATATAGGTTGTTTTTTGGAGGTTTAGTTTTTCTACAGACTGACAATTTGATGGTTGACAGTTGATTTGTAGTCAGTACGTTTTGGGGGTATGTGAAGTCACTAGTCTATGCTGATAAACCAGAGACGTTGGATCATTTGGAAGTCAACATTCGCCGTGTTATTGCCGATAAAGTTGTCGAAAATTGGACTTCGCGATTGCGCTTCATTCGAGCTAGCCGTAGCACTCATATGCCCGAAATCATATTTAAATCATAATAGCATAAAATTAACTATTAAATAAAGGCAATATCATAGACATTAACATTAATTTAATGTGTTTTTTTTTTTCATTTTCAATTTGTGTACCCCTAAAAAAAGACCCAAAAATAAAAATTGGACTTCACCATTGCGTTTCATTAAAGCTATCTGTGGCACTCATATGCCCAAAATCAAATTTAAACAATAATGGCATAAAATTATGTATTAAATAAAGCCAATATCATAGACATTAACGTTATTTTAACGTGTTTTTTTTCATTTTGAATTTGTATATCTCTAAAAAAAACACCCTGCATATGGATTTTTAAATTAAAAATAAAATCTTTAAAATGAGTATTTTTTTTTACTTACGAGTTCCAATGTATATTTTATTTGCAATTTTTCCTTTAAATACTAGCTTTATGACTTCTTCCGAGATCTAGGTAAAAACAAGAACCAATTTTTTTTATGGCAGACATTTTAAAGCTACGTCGCTCATATATGGAAAAAAAATTATATGGTGAAAATAGTTAAGTTTGCCAATAATTTTCAGTAAAAAAATGCTGTTAAATTATTTAGAAGACAGAATGAATCCATTTGTGTGTCGCTTTAAAATAGTGAGGTTACTAGTTAAATTTGATAAAATGCTGATCTAACCCAAGTGACTTTTTTTCATTATGCATACGGAATTTAAACACCCGTTGTTTTTTATAATTTGTTTCTTAAAAAATAGTATAGAAGTTCAACCAAACAATAAATTCATTTTATTATTTAATTGTGTAATAAAATTACGAGAAAAGCATTACATTCCGACGAAAAAAAACCTTTAAATCTCCCGGCCCCAAGAGCGTTCAACGTGATAGCATTACATCTACGTCACAACGTAATTTTTTCAGATATTCCGTGAAACCTGTATATCCTTATATCGCTCACGGAGGATAGGCGAGGTTTCCGCATTTACTGTACAGTCGTGTGAATATTATATGGGAATGAAGAGCCTAAAAACACGTTACGTTTTCAATCCAAACCGGCACCATAACCATAAAGAAAAACGTGGAAAGGAAATGTACGTTCACGTTAACAGATTTACGTTCGGTATGACTTCGAAGGGGAACGTCTCACGAGCCGCTTCCTTCTTTTTATAAATTCCTGTGTGGTACAGATTGAATAAATGTCGGAGTGAGTGTTTTAATATTCCTTTTCTGAAATTATTCTTTACTCAAAATTGGTGCCAAAGTACAAGAAAAGAAGGCACTTAGTTTTTGTACAGGGGGATTATAGTCCGACAATGGTAGATAATATCAGTATCACCCTGGTGAAAGACCAACATTTAGAATTGAAACACTGCTTGGCTTTAGACGTGTTTGGTGATCAGATTTGATTCCTCAAGTACTTCCCCACCTTCCTCTCCCCATTTCATTCATCTCTCAACATGCCCTTTGGCCTCACAAGAAACTCCAATTGGGGATTAGCATAAGAAATTCACATTGTAAAAAACCTACAAGCATCTCCATAGAGATTAATACAGACTAAACAAAAAAATATAAACGAATATTTTAGTGTTAAATAACGAAGTTACTAACCAATCATCACACAGTTTCCCCGTAGGGGAAGGCAGAGAGGGTGGACCGCCAAGCAACTCTGTCTCGGCACACACTCCTTACATTATTCACATTCATACATCGGCTCGCACACACCCATCTATTATTCCGACTCTTAACAAGGCACGACTTAAGTAATTGCTTCACTTGATAGCGCCATGTCTTTCTCGTATATCTCCGACTTCTTTTACTATTCATATTCGCGGCATGTAAAATTCCTTACCGTTTCCTTTTTAATTTCCATGTCTTTATCCGATTCATGTTTTCATTAAGAGTTGTTAAGATTATCTTCTTCAACGATTAAATATTACAATGAGGTTCATAAGTGTCAAAAAGATATTCCTAATATATTGAATAACATAATACTATTGGCCCCTGCGAATCGTAAATCTTACCCGGATTGATTTGATTTAACGATAAGTATGCATGATAGCTGGATCGACTAACTTGTAGATAAATGCTAAATTCCATTTTCATGTAAGAGTTTTATTAAAATCACAAAGAGCTTTTCACCATATAAAACGTACGTCTTACATACTTCCGCAGTATAACGCACTCGTAGAAGGCATTTATTTGCGGCGTACGGCCCTACGTAACACATTCCGAAACGCGAAAAGTCGGCGGGGACGCTCAGGTGTTTGGGCGTTCGTTCTTTCGGGCGTTCGAGCTTTTGGCTGTTCGATATTCCAGACACGTTCGGTTTCGGAAGCTCGCTCGTGCGACGCCGGAAGTTGGCACTTGGCGGTAGAGAAAAAAGGCGGGATTTTCTCGCTACAAAATAATAATAATAATAATGTGTCCCCTAGATATACATTCCCGGGTACCTCAGCGCTTTGCCTACTGCTCTACCTGCCGCAAGCCGACGTAGACATTGCGACGTTCTTCCACCCTGATTATTGGATTCAGGACCTGAAAATTGTATTATAGTGCTCGGTTCAAGTTTTCATCAATTTTTCAATGCTTTTTCTAAAATAAATGAGATGGTGTACCAATATAATGAAATTTGTATTTTTATTACGAATATATCAGTAATATTGCATAATAACCTATTCGAAGTGATCTAACTACATAAGTAATACAAAAAGCAAGTAATAACAACAGTCACACATATGAGAAACATTAGATCTTAGTGTCAAAAAATACATACAACAAGGAACCACAAACATAACATTTGTCCAAAAAAACTTATTATACTATGGTACTAAACTCCACAACAAAATCCCACTATCCTTTAAAAATCACAACAGCCATAATATATTTAAAAATCAAATAAAACACTGGGTAGGTTACCTAGGGAGATCTTATATAGAAAATATATCAACACTAAATATATAACACCGAAACCACTCAACTGCACTTAAAACACCTCAACACACAATTATTTTTTTTTATTTCATCGAGCACATCAATTTAATATAATGAAATTTCATATTTTCTAAATTAAATTCTCAGCACGGGAAATCCCAGTGAATATATCATTATTTGTTATCTTGTTAGAAGAAAAAGAACATAATAAAACATTATTATCTAAGAACTATATCTTGAATTATTGAAACGTATGCAGTTTGTTCTAAATAGGTATATTTATTCAAAGACATTCAACCAGTAAATGATATCTGCTACAAAACATTAATCTCAAATTTTAAACTACCGCTATTTTCGACCTGGAGAACGATTCTTTATATTTTTGTCCTTTTTATATTTACTGAATAGCTTCATAGTCTGCCCTCAAATTTTAAATACTATAAATATCCATGTCCCTTTAGGTCTAATTGATCCACCATTTTTTCCACTGTGAAAAACACATCACAAACTAATCATGTAACTAACGCGTCTTCGTCGAATTGCCAATACCTCTACAGACCTTTCATTATATATATTTCAAACCTTTCCGTCCTGCATCAAAACAAAAATAATTATTTCTGTGTGTATCTGATGTGTATTTCTGTAAAATGATGTCTCTGCTATTATTTCTGTAATGTTAACTAATTAATGTACCTACTCCTATTCCACCCTATCATTGTACGATATTCATTATGTTTGTAAACGCCCTACGGACATTGAATAAATGGTTTAAATAAAAATGTGGTGTACTTAGCTGTTAAGTAACAGTTTCATATATATTTTTAATAATTGAAGATAAGTTTAATAACTCCCTAAATGAAACATTAAACCGAAAAGTAACAGAAAAAAAGAGATAACGGTAGCAACTGGGTCTCGAACCGATGTCCTTATAGTCTCTCCGGGGTCTTGAGGTCCTGTCTCTAAATAAAAATTGAATGGGCAAATCCGAGACGCTATCTAAAGATTGCAAATTAATTCGGGTAGAATATTGTTAAAAAAAGCAGTAGTCAAAGTATGATATTCTCAGTTCTTAGATATCGAAGTATGATACCGATAAAATTGACGAAATGGTTTGGGGTAGCTGTAGCTCAGTGGATTAGAGTAGAATCTCTCAAATAGACCATGAGATCCTAGGTTCATTTCCTAGTTGCTACCGTTATCTTTTTCTTTGCTTTGTTTTTAGGTTTCATTTTGAGTGTTGTTAATATTGTCTTCAATGAATAAATATATATTACAATGAGGTTTATTATAAGCTTCAATAAGTTATTCCAAAATTGAAGTAACCAACATATATTTTTGTGAAATAACCCGAGAAGGTCCTGGTTTATTACTTTGGTCGTTTGTTAATGTAAAACGGTATTTTTTATTTAAGTAAAATAAAGCACTGTTATTACGGCATTATTTAGTTACATCCACGAAAGACGAATTTTAGGAATATGTATTATTTTACTTTCTGAAAAGATGAGTAATTGTCAAATTGCGTATGATCTCATAAAACTTATCCGAGATACACAGAGTGAAAAAGAAGCAAAAGATAGGTAGCTGACATTTGTGCAAAATATTAATAATTGTGGAAATGCCGCCAATGGAACATTTCAGGTAATAAACGGTACTGGTAAGTATGGCCCTGTATAATAATATGTGTCAGTAAATAATACGTACCTATACGTACATTTTACGCAGTATCGGGAAAACGGCGCCGTACTAATCATCCAAAATTTATCATTATTATAAAGCCTCGCTAAATACCATCAGATTCAGACCTCAATTGAGGAGTAGAGACCTAGGTCCCTCACAGATGAAATGCGTTTTGGAATTATAGTAGTAAATGATTTTGGAGGGTTGAGAGTAATCAGTTTTTGAGGGTTTAGAGAATATGTAAAAGAGTATAGATATGTTTATGAGTAAATATATACAAACAAATATAGACATTAAAACGAAATCCGTAAAAAACTCGTTTTTACCTGCCAATTACTAATAAACTAATGCCAAGTATACCCATACACTGACCTTGCCTAAGTGGAATACATATTTAAAAATAAAAAATTAAACCATTTTATTAACTACATTGATTAAGATTTCGTTTTTTCTTTCTCTCTACATTATTCAAAAAAAAAACTTTATTATAATTTTCACACTTTGTTTGAGTCCACTTTTATTTTTTTGTATAAATACGTCGACTAGTTTCAATTTGACTGAATCATCTTCAAACTAAAAATATATTCTGATAAAAAAATTAAAAACGAGCATCTAAGAAGATATACTACAGGTTTAAGCTGAATCGTAGAAAACTGATGAAGAGAAAGAGAAATAAACAAAAATAAACAATAATTAAAAGAAAATTTAGAAGAAAATTAGTTTTAATGAGACCATCGAAACACAGAAAATTTTTAACACAATATGCGATGTCTCGATAGACGACAATCGAAATTACTATTTTTGATAATTAATTTAAGGTATTTTTCCTTCCAAGGCTTTCCTCAATTGCAAAATGTGAACAAAGCTTCTCAAAAATGGTTTTAAATTACACCCAAGTCTAAGAGACAACTAAGAGAAGCTTTATTCTAAGGCCGGAATAAAATTTCATTTCACGTTCAGTTCTCACGTCCGGCGGAAAGTCCCGTAAAAGAGTACACTTAAATCTCATCACACTTTGCGAGGCCTTTGCTACGGGATTTCTCGGACCCCAAATCGTTTTGCATCCCCTGTCCGGGTCCCGGGGGTTGCGTGGCACGTTACTTTTATTCCAACCCCTGACCTCCTTTGTCGCCTGCGTAACCAACCATCTAGCCGGCCAACCTCTCGGTGGCATACTGCGATAACGCGTTAAGTCAACACTTTGCTGTTATTTATCAATGTTTTGTGAATGATGTATAGTGCTATAGAGATATACGACTATTCACATAAAGATGATCAATCCTGTACTAACATCTAATAGTGCTCAATGAGTTGTTTTCTGTCACGAGTCGGTGGAATGTAAAACAATAAGTGATTTACCAAAGATGGCTCCAACACAATCCTAGCATATCAAAATATTTCAGGCAATATTTATTTATTAAAGCCCCAATTGGCTTTTACATATTTTAACATTTAAATGAGTATGTGTACAGAAAGAAAAAAAAGTTTTACAAAAAAATAACATGACACATAGTTGGTATGTAAGTATATATATATATTTTACTTTTTTTTAAATTCGTGGTTTCTTACTTTGCCATGAGAAATGAGACAATGCATAATGACAAAAAGTTATCTTTGAGTTAAACTGTTCAACATCTGATATTGAGTAGGTACGGCGAATAGTTGATGAAAAGATAAGAAATTTAAATTGTATGAAATGGATTATTTTTCAAATTTTTATATATACAAATAAATGTGTTTTTATATAGGGTTCCGTAACAATTTCAATATAGGAATATATAATTAATAATTCCTTATATATATAATTCCTTATATCATCCTTACCGTTCGATATGCAATATCAATATCAATATATAATTCCTTACCGCTCCCTCACGGTTCGACATGCAATATCAATAACAATATATAATTCCTTACCGTTCCCTCACGGTTCGACATGCAATATCAATATCAATATATAATTCCTTACCGTTCCCTCACGGTTCGACATGCAATATCAATATCAATATATAATTCCTTACCGTTCCCTCACGGTTCGACATGCAATATCAATATCAATTTATAATTCCTTACCATTCCCTCACGGTTCGACATGCAATATCAATATCAATATATAATTCCTTACCGTTCCCTCACGGTTCGACATGCAATATCAATATCAATATATAATTCCTTACCGTTCCCTCACGGTTCGACATGCAATATCAATATCAATATATAATTCCTTACCGTTCCCTCACGGTTCGACATGCAATATCAATATCAATATATAATTCCTTACCGCTCCCTCACGGTTCGATTTGCAAACAATATAAATATATGAAACGGAGTGCTTTCGGAGAGCGGTATGGAATTAATATGTAAAAATTGTTGCGGATTACAATATAAAAATACGTTTATTTTGTATTTTAAAACAGCTGAAAATTAATGCACTCTCCACAATTTATACATTCTTTGCTTTATGTTAAACCTTCTCACCAAATATTCACTCTACTCAACATCAGATTTGAACAATTAAACTCAAAGATGGAGTTACTTTTTTGGTTTGGTTGTGAGTTTATGGACATTTAATAAATGTGCCATGGTCTTAATATTAGCCCTTCTTCCATTTCTCGTGAAATAAAAATAGAAATTGATGTTTAACATCAAATTGTTTTTCCTAAAAAAAATTTTTTTTCACACTTTTTATAAAAAAAATATTTTTCTCTTACCGCTACTTCAGTATTCCCACGTACTGCACCCCTACCTTTGCCGAGACAGGCCCCTATCATCGCGTGTTTTATCAATTCTTTAGGCCCTACGTGGTACCGAATGTAATACTAGGAAACATATGGGTTCCCTTTGTGCAAGATCGTAATTCTAATAATACGTTTTTTCAGCATTCGTGTTAAAATATTCGCAATTACATTCTTGGGTCGTGAACAGTAATTTAATATCAGAATGAGAACGGATGAAATTATATTTTTTTGATATTTCATTATTTTATTAAAAAGCACATTATGCTACGCTCAAAGACTTCCGAGAGCTGTTTTCATGTCCACTTTTTTATTTATTTTTTTCTTATATCATTTAAATCATTCCTTATGACACTCTACTTATTAATTACTTCAAAATCTTAATCACGAAAACGTGCAGACGAAATCGTATTATTTTCTTCTAAGCAAATAAATTTGATTAACAGAAATGAGATAAAATTAATCTTGTTACGTTATTTCCTTTCATTGTTATGAATAATTACCATTTCAAATATATTTATAATCGCTTTGAACTATAATATGCCAAAAAACAAATCCATTCACTTTTATGAATGTTTTCTGTACCTTTTGTAGAATACATATGTTTTATTAAGAACTAGAATCTGTCAACTTAATATAAAAGTGTAATGAAATCAAACTAAAATCTATCGTTACTGTGCAACACCGATTTCAGAACAAACATTATTGACTGGATGAGGATTTTCTTAAGGTTTTTATTTATTTGCACTTCTTTCACTGAATTTTTATCTTATTTTGATTTAAAATCTTATAAATCGTGAGCATACAACAAAAAATGGCCATGTTAAGGTCATTGTTTTTTGGCAGATTGAGATTGAGGAATCTTGCATAGACACTAGCTTCGCATGTCATATAATTTTTACGTATATGAAACAGAATACACATTAATTAAAAAATTTCATAACTTGCGAAACTATGAGCTTGTCCCATGCAAAAATCCTTAATCTCAATCTGCCAAAAATCAGTGACTTCGACTTGGCCACTTTTCTTTGGATGCTGACAAAATTGCTTATTTGATATGTTGCGATTCAAAAGTACGAAAAAAAACTTTTCTATACATATTCGAAAAGTCAATTTCCAACATTAAGAATGGGACTAAAATATAAGTTAATTTGGTTATTTAAAATACTAGCATTGGATAACTTCACTAAATTGGATAACTTAGAAGCACTCGAAATTAGAGAATCCCTGAATAATAATGCTACTATTTTAAATAACCAAATTAACTTATCTTTTAGTCCCATTCTTAATATTTTTCCAATAAACCGCTCCGTTCTTCCCGGAAATCCTACAATTACCTCTACCCATTTGCTTACCCCCACTCCAACACCTAAAATTTAAATGTTTTGTCAAAATATTATATATCATAAGTTAGATATAATATTCTACTGACGAAGGAAGGGTGCTTCCGAAACCGGTAGAGTGTTTATAAAATAAAAGTGGTCTACAACAAATTTATGTGTTTTTTATTGTAAATTATGGCGAGCCACAAAGTTAATGGTTTTTACAAATATGCAAATTTAAGAATGTTATTATTAAGTTCTGCAAGTATTTTTAGTTTTTATTATTGTGACAGCTGTTTTGGCGTTTAAGGCCATTTTCAAACTGCGGTTAATCCACTTTGTGACGACTTATTTATATGATTTTATTCACTCCCACGCCATACTAATTTGGACGGGTTTTTACAAATAATGATTTATTATCGGTAAAACTGATTTTGTTAGAGAATAATTAAAATTCTCTATTCTGTGAGGTTTTCAGAATGGTCCAAGAAAAACATCAGGGTTATGAACCGAAGCTCTGTATGGCCAACATAAAATCAACAAGTAAAATATCCCCATAAGGCCGTGGTATCTTTTATTAACGCTCCTCCAACAAACTTTGCAAAAAGACCTAAAAATATATACAAATTTTTCACCACGTTACAGCGTCAAAACTCGATAGAACTAGTCAATAAAATTAAAAAATTTGATCTTCCACATAACTGTCGATTCATTTCTTTAGGCGTAAAATCCTTATTTAGCAAGAGTGCCTTATAGTAATTGAAAATATATTTGAAAAAATGTAATATCGACCCGGTGATAAGGAAAGAGTTATTCACACCCATAAAACGTTATTCAATTTGATTTACATAAAAAGATTTGAACATAAAATGGGGTTCTATGAATTAAACACAAAAACAATTAATCCTTAGAATATGATGTAAAATAATCAGGTTTCAAGATTTCACAATATTTCTGAATACCGCTTGATATTGATGTGAAAAATATTTATTTGAACCATAGGGGTTCTTTGTTTCAACATTTTTCCTTTTAACTAGTGTTAACCATGTTGGCGTTGCTATTTTAACCTATAATGATCACAGCGCACATTTATTATTCTGTTAACTTTATTTTGCCAACTTTCATGTACGTGTACTTCGCCAAATGTAGGGTAAAACTACTGTATCGTAAAACTATAATAATAAACGTATAAAAACGAATTACTTGTCATAATAATATACATCGAATCATTTAAAGCGATTCGAGGCGATTAAAATGAATTCACTTGCTAATCACAGTGATCACCTGATTGTGTCAAAGTCATTGATTATTCATTATTATTTATGTACACACATATTATTATGTAATCGCGTTATCGTTTCCAAGACCTACTAGTAGATAAGGATGTTTATTTAGTATGATTTTTTCAAGAGTGGTATCTGGCCCATTAGCTCAGTTGGTTAGAGCGTCGTGCTAATAACGCGAAGGTCGCGGGTTCGATCCCCTCATGGGCCAAACTTTTTTTTTGTGTTTTTCAATTCACGTTTTCTTAATTTATAAATTATGCGAAGATTTTTGACAATACTTAGAAAAAAATTGTATTTTGTAATTTTTGCATAGAAAAGATTTTCAGACGCAGTTAAAATGATGGTTGGAAATATTGTTTTCATTTTGAACTTTTTACCCGTAAAATAATAATGTAAACCTCAGATTTCATATCCACAATTTGTATGAATCCATAACTGCCTTGAAAAATTATTAATAGTTGCCTTTCGTACTCACGCAATATCTGAAAACATTTCCAACAAATAATGTTAGATTAGGCGGCTCTTGGATATTTTTCTGAATAATTATAAAAACCTGTTTCTAACAAGTTTTTTAATGACTCCAGAAAATAATTACATTACAACTAAATCTCCCCTTTAAGCAATAGAACTTTGAGTGATATTCCGCAAATAGCAACATAAAACTAACTCTATGTGACTGTTATTCAATAACATAGAACGAATCGATATATCGCATCAATTAGTTTTATAATATTAATTCCAAGAAATGAAAAAAGGTGTCCTATTCAAGGCACTCAGATATTTAAAAAAAATGTTTAAATTGCTTTTTAATTGCATTTATGGCAACAGTTTCACTACCCCGTCGGTTAACTGAGAACTTTGGGAATTACACCCGGCGGGTGTCCTCCGCGAACGAGGACTGCATTACTACAAGTGCTGGCGGTTCGAAAATTCAATGTTTAATTTTAAATTCTCAGTGTTTGGTTTGCATGGGGAGGCTAAAAATTAAGACCGCAAGATGAAACAGTCCTTACAATCTCTACAACTGTCTCTCTAACAAGGGGAACTTGAATTAACTTGTAATTATAAACGAAAAAAGAAATACACGAAACCACCACTTAGATATTAAAAAAAATATGAACATTTGTGAAAGTTTTCTATTATAGCGCAATGAAAAAGAAATCAATGATTACTACGAAATAAGGAATTGCGAGTTATGCTTTCGTAGGAATTTAAATCAGTGAACTTAATTTCAATGCAATGAACGTAGTAATATTTGATACGTTATCGAAGGTAAGGTTGGAGAATTTTAAACTCTATCAAATTTGATAACCTAACCTACGAAAAATTAATATGGCTTTAAGGGGAATGGCTAAATAATTGTTAAAGGTGCCTCTAAAATCGCGAAAAATCAATTCCTTTAATGGCCGATATTTCATAAGGTAAAACAAAAATATATAAAATACTTCTCATCCGTACTAGATATTTACTAAACATTTACTTTTTAAAAAAATAGATCATTCCGTTTTAATGGGTATTTTGGCCTCCAATCCAAAATTCAGTTTTGTATGAAACAGGCACCGCAGCCGTTCCTCTTAAAGTAGTTTCACGAGCATGGTGCGATTTGCATAATATTGTATTTCCGGGATGATTATAAACTTGCAAAATTCGTCAAAGCCGTCTTAAGAACATATATATATATATTAATTGATAAACTAAAGTTCTTAAAAACTTAAGACAAGATTTTTGTGCATAGCGCAAGGGGTAACAATTATTTTTATAAACAATAATTATTAGCCTGAAACACTCATCCAAATTGAAAAAAACCTTTCCGAGCAAAGATAAATGTCGCCGACAGGACTCGAACCTGCACCCTTCTGATGTCGGTCAGATGCTCTATGGTTCGAGTCTGTCAACATTATCTTTGCTCGGAAAGGTTTTTTTCAATTTGGATGAGTGTTTCAATAATAATTATTGTTTATAAAAATAATTATTTTATTACTAAAAATCTTGTCTTAAGACTAGAACTTTAGTTTATCAATTAATAAATATTTGACAAGTCAAAAGCAATTTTCACCAATAAAATGTAGACATAATTTGTCTCGACGCCATCTATTTGAGGGATTTAGCCGTTACAAGCCTCTCTCATACTAATAAAAGTTGGTTGTTTACAGGTGAAAATATAATAAAAACAGTAATTATTGAATGGAACACTAGTATATATTGATTAACTTGGCGGGTTTGCGATAAGCCGACGTAGCTCAACAGTAGAGCATCTGACCGGACATCAGAAGGGTGCAGGTTCGAGTCCTGTCGGCGACATTTATCTTTTGCTCGGAAAGGTTTTTTTCAATTTGGATGAGTGTTTCAGGCTAATAATTATTGTTTATAAAAATAATGTATATATATATTTTTAATTTAAGT
The DNA here is from genome assembly GCA_022606495.2 of Halesus radiatus. Classification (NCBI taxonomy): domain Eukaryota; kingdom Metazoa; phylum Arthropoda; class Insecta; order Trichoptera; family Limnephilidae; genus Halesus; species Halesus radiatus. The sequence goes on from JAHDVE020003210.1 coordinate 66,984, forward strand.
AAAATTTTGTTTTTGAAATCTAATTTTCTCGCGATGGCAAAAGCCATTTAAGCAATTAATTAAAATTTGTTTGGTAAATCAGTGAAATATTTTTAAGAAATTCATTTTTAGGTTTTCGCGAAAATTCTAAGGAGTGAAGATAACTACGATTATTTTATTTAAAGTTGAAGCGTTTTTTCAATATAATCAATCACTTCAAACACCATAAAAATTGTGACAAGGTAAATAAAATCATACAAATAAGTCAACTCAATGTGTCCTTACCACAGATTGAAAATGTCTTTGAACGCCGAAACAGCTATCACAATAATGAATTTTTTAAATATTTGCAGCACATGAATATATTTTTATTTAAATTAAATTAATAAAATATGTCGTGGTTTTTTACGAATTAAAGAAAATAATAATTAATGATTTACCAATATTATAACCAGTCATTCTTAAAATCGGCAATTCATTGTTACTTTGAGTGAGATTGAGAGAAACCACAAATTAAAAATATGCATTTTCATTCGACATTCAAGCATTCATGTTACCAGTAAAATTTAAATTTCTGTCAAAATACTGCTATTTACCCTACACATATTCCTGTGTATGAAGAAGTTCTCTTGATATTTTCACTTTACGCCGTTCGGCTATGTTAACTAATTAAAAAATTAATATAGAATATATTGATATTACATTTTACATAATTTTAGAGGAATTAATTAAAAGTTAAATGAGATGTCATTTAGATGCGGAAAAGACTTGAAATAACTATAATGAGTTGTAAGGTTAAGTACACTCCAAACATTAAAACACAGGCATATTTAAAAAAATGTATGTACGACAACTCGCGAAATATTCCCGTTACTACGGTGTGTAATATTTAGGATTGCGGGTATCGAAGATAGCCTGGATAGTTGGAGGGGGAAAGACGAATGTCTGTCGGTTGATCCATATGCTTTTCTTTTTATGGAATCGTAGGAACAGTTAATCGGTCATTAGAATATATAGACAAAATAAAATGGCTTCTCAAGTCTGAAGAGATAAACCGATAGAAACGTGTTGAGGACGCGTCTGTGGACCTGAAGTAGGGTCAAATTTCTCTTATCTTTGGCGAATGTGGTCAAATTTTTTCCCATATCGATTTTTATAAATGAAAAGAAATCCGGGGCTTGGAAATCGAAAAATCTTATGTAAATTTTTTAAAATTGGTATAAATCACAATTCTAGAGATTTTCAGATGAGTGCTGCTCAAGGACCGTGGAGAGGAGATGACAATTAACTGCTCCAAAACCACCTGGAACCGGCGGGGCTATGGCATCCCCAATTGGGGTATTTTTGAGGTTGGGGGTAGTGTGGAGTGAAAATTAATTGGGTATATAAGAAAGATAAGAAATAAGAAAGTACCTGGCAATTCAGATCTCGTCACCAAACATTGAGAGTATCTTATCTGGAACGTACCGCAAATATACTATGAATTATTTTTAATAATTGCTTGTGAAACGACACAAAGCAAATAAATAAAATTAATTTTACTACGATATCTACGGATTCTTAGTTGGGGGCCTTATCCCTCGATGACGAAGGCCGTAAAATTCCCTCAAGGCTTCATTTTACAATACTAAATTGCTAGAGAATGTATGAGACGTTGTACGAAAGTGAATGAAGCAAGAAATGTATGCCAAGATCGAGTTGTCTGGCGGTCCGTCTTCTCTGCGGGGAAACGGCGTGATGGTTAGTTAGTTAGTTAAATTGCTATACTTTAAACAACATATCGATCAGTTTGGCAACTCTACAAATAGGCAATCTTATACTTTGTATGGCGTCAAAATAATCTCCAGTTTATATTATTATTTTTTCACTCACATACAGCTATTTACAAGCTTTGTGAAAAACCCTGTACCGCAGAGCTCATCAAGCTTGGACATTTCACCCATTCATTTTTTTTTTAAATTTGATTTCATGCGGTCCATCCTAAGATGTATTAACTGTAGGATGCTGGAAAACGATGACTGAGTGTTGAGTAAATATATTTTTAATTTTATGAACATTAGAGCGACATCTATCGTATTTCTGAGATACCATGACACGATTTTGGGGCAAAAAAATACAATGTATGTTATAGTTCCTTTTATTGGAATAGATAAAATGGATTTTATGTACAAAGCCCTCTTGAAATATTAATAGTAAGCAAACTTGTTTACATTTTACTGGTAACTAAGCAACGATGAAAAGTTATTGAAAAAATGGGTAAACAGGCGTACCCTGAAAAGATCTCACTTATTAAATCATTTTTAAGGAAGCGCGTACCACTCCCTCACTAAACACGAGAATTTCTCAATTAGGGAGGTATTAAATTTGAAAAAAGGAAACTAAAAGGATTATTTAAATTTTTAAAAATATTGTCCTTAAATATACGTTTGTGATTACCATGTAAACAATGTTCTTAATTATGTCTAATGAATATCTGAACACATAAAAAAAAAAAAATTAAATTTAAAAAATTATACTCGTAGGTGTAAATGTAAGAAAACTCTAAATTCATTGTAACACCTTGACTTACAACAAAATACAAGATTGCGAGGTAAAAGACATGATATAAAAGACGTTGCACCTCGTGACATCATTATATAAAGAAAAAACAGAATAAATAGATTCTTGTGTAGTGGTATGTAATAAGGAATAAAAATTATTATTTTTTACTTTTTAAATGTTCACTAACTGTATTCACTATAACTGTAAACTAATTAACTGTAATATTTTTCATTCTACATATATATATATTTTTTAATGTCATTCTGGAAACATTTATTTTCTAACACTATCCTTCGAACAGATCCCATGGAAATGCCAAACGATTTGGCAACTAGCTGTGCCCATATTTTTTTACCTGATTCCGAGTATTTGTAAAGATAAAATATTAATTAATTGATAAACTAAAGTTTTTAAGACAAGATTTTTGTGCATAGCGCAAAGGGTAACAATTATTTTTATAAACAATAATTATTAGCGTGAAAACACTCATCCAAATTGAAAAAACCTTCCGAGCAAATTACTCAACTTCCTCTGTTGAGCTAGTCAATGGTTCATCAAGACCAGTATTTATTTTTGATTACATTTTAAAAATGGTAATCTAATTTTACCGAGAGAAACTTAACTGCCTCGACTTAATCAAATTACAACGACAGTATTCGAAGATTGACAACCGTCGCTATGCATCCAGTATCCGAATAATATCTTTACCAACTAGTTCGAATCAGTTTAACACTTGCTCGCGATACTGTCGATGTGCACAAAAACATTCAAACGCGCTTCCTTAAAATTGATTTTCTTGGAATTCGGTAATTAGACTGGTATATGCACAGTTCCGTTGAATTGTTCCGGATAGCAGCTTGCAGGCTGAATATATACTAGGTGATCTAATCTTCGAGATTAAGTGATCGATAACATAAGCTTAACTCTAAGTGCTAAGAGTTGAGGTTCTTAATGAGCGTTCTTTATGGGGATAGAAAAACATAATTCAAAAACTATAGCTAGACTTCAGAAAGCTTAGAAAAATAATAAGATGACAATGTTGTACTGAGGTTTGTAACACATCACCAACTATCTTTTTCTCACTTCGTCTAGCGTTTTTTTCTTTCAATTATTTCACCCACGCGGATTACTAGAGATCCACCCTAACAAGGGAATAAAGCCCGGCGGCATAAAGATGAATTTAAATTACTATTTTGGAGTATCTTGTACTGAGATGGTGAAAATTATTTATTCATTTCGATTTTACGCCATGTTTTCATGGTGATCATGGCTTCTAAATTTCATACACTTGAATGATTTTTTGTAGACCTTACATAATAACAGAAAAAATCTGTCTGGCGGAAATTACATTATATAAAAACCAGTTTTTTGTTATATTTTTTTTACATGAATACCCCACAAGAGTCCCAACTGCTCCCAACCGTCTGGAGCCAGTAAGACTATGGCATCCCCAATCGGGAAATGTTGTGAGGCTGAGGTTATTAGGGAGGGAAGGAAAAGAGGAAGAGAAAGGTGGGGAAATACCTGGCAATTCAGATCTGGTCACCAAACACGGCCATTTCAAGCAGCGTTTTTATTCTGAATGGTGGTCTTTCACCAGTGCGATACTGAGAGTATGTTCCACTCTGAAAGTGCGCAAATATACTACATATTATTTTTAAATGAATTAATTGGGAAACAGCACAAATTAATTATTGCTCACCCCGGGATTTGTACCCGCGACCTTCGGATTCGGAGATGTTATTGTTGTTTTAAACAATATTTTTCCTTACCGCAAATGTCAAGCAAATGTTTGTTTTTAATTGCCACATTTAGGGTTGTATTGAGAAATTGTGCAAAGAAGGGGGGTGCGAACGTACTCATGTTGTAAAAATATGAAAAATACGATAGTCGGTTATTTTCTTTAAACGATGATCACAATCCTGTTATCAACAAGAGGGATATTTATCTATTATTAATTGTTTTCAAGTTTAATGTGTAGAACTTCTTTTTTTATTTATATAAATTAATCATTTTTATTTAAATTGAATAATTCCAGCTATTATTGAACTAAAAAAATATTAAATAAACAAGAAAAAAGATTGAAAGCATCCTACAATTTAACTCCAATTTTTCGGAAAGGCAGATTTTTCATCACGTCAAATAAACTCAGATAAAAGTAATAATCCCATTAGGTTATTTTTCATAATGTCGGTAATCTGTTTAAGACTTCGTTTCCTAGATTTGTTCTCCCTCTACCCCCTCTGCCCCCTAGACTATATATTTAACTTTTGGTACCTATGGAAAATTATACAAGACGCAAAAGATTAAGCTTTTAGGAGGCGATGTTATTAAAAAGTTGGGTTTCTACATTAAGTTATTTGGAATTTTTTGTTATGTTCATCTTTCAGGCTATTTTAAATATATTGTTCATATGGACTATCAAAAAAGCTTGTAATCGTATTACGATTTTTTTTTGCTTAAGTTCGTTTGGAACATAAAGTCTCCACGACAAACTTGGGTACAGTTTGCTGTCAGATCCACCGGATCTTTTGAAAGTTCTATACTTCCAGTGAAAGCCTTTATTCTTCTCTTAACGCCTCCTTCTTCCTGTAGCAGCCTCCTGAGACATCAAACATATTAACAAGCCCTAAATTCGTTAAATGTTTTCGTACGACAATCGCCCTTGGACATCTTTTTAGGTGAGCAGACATATAAAAATATATATGTTTTTTTTAATTTAATGTAAATCAAATTTAATAATATTATTATTAAGTTGTGCGAGTGTGAACAATATAACATTATTAAATTTGATTTTCATTAAATTTAAAAAAAAATTAAATAGAGTTCTACGAATAAAATACAAAAACAATTAATACATAAAAATAACTTAAATAGAACTCATTTTTTGTAAAAAAAAATACTATTACGGTGCTACCTTTTCTGATGCGCACATTTTTTCTCATAATTAAAAGAAATCAACAAGAATTTCCCATCAAAATCAATCTATTGCAGATTATTAAAAATATAAATCTCTTTATTACTCGATGAAAGCCTCCAGTTAAAATTGAGTGAAGTCGGTACAGTATTTCCACTGCAGAGTTGATTTTATTTGCAAACCAACGTGGATCGTTACTCCTGCATATTTATAGTTGTATAATCTGAGCGTTCCAGCCGTTATTTTAAAATCCACAACTCCAATCTCATTGCACTTCGTTACGGAGCATTCACTTAACTACGGCCGAGTTTATCAGTTCTAAGTAAATAATTTAAACTATACGTATTTACCAGTCCAGTTAGAATAAGGTAGCCATGTTTCAAACCAACCGTAACATAACTTTAATTCATATCAAATAATGCAAGTTTCTAAATTCATTAACAGGTGTCGTTTATAGACTAAAGTTTTATTGCGCGCTTGAGTTCTCACAGCGCCCTTGAGATGATTTGTTACAAAAAGGGCGCTGAACAAATCATCCTAATAATTTTACGGATGTTTTAGTCTTATACAAAATTAATTCTTCTTTTTCGATAAAAAAAAACTCTACAGTGTTACGTTTAGATCAGCTACCTATGAAAGCCAGTTAGAGAAATATGTTTATACAAAATTATTTGTGAAAATTCAACGTTAGCAAAATAAAAAAAATTAATTAAGTTTTGATTAAAATCAAAGCCAGATAGGAAAATAATTGTAAAAGGGAAACGTTAAAAGAAGTAAATATGTTATTCCAAAAATAAAAGTTACGTTTAAAACTTCCTATTAAATCAAGGATTACAACCATATTTGCTATTAAACTTATTTTTCTATTCATGTTTCTTCTTCAAATATGTAGGCATATAGAGATGTATAAATACGAGTAGTACCTACAACCTGAAAGTTTAGAGAAAATGAATCTTGTTGGTGTATTAATTTATTTTAATGCTTTGAAAATATTTATGAATGTTCTATAAAGTTATTATTATTTTTAGTATTACTACTAATGAAGAAAGCATCGCTTACGAAACATGTAGATAGATATCTTTATATTAATAAAGTGGTGAACACAAAGTATAATATTTTTTTCATTTATTATTTTAAGTGGTTGTCTGAAATAATAAAAAAATACTAAATACCATCATACTAGTGAAGTAAGGTTTTTGAATTTACTTCACTAGCACAGATTCTTTTCTAGGTTGCAACAGGATGAACATTGCCCTGATAATGCCCTATGGAAAAGGATACAGAGAATTTTAAAAAAGTCATCTTCATAAACCATTTTAATAAATTCATAAAAAGTAATTAAAAAACTAGCCTCATTGCAATAGACTATTGGTTGAAGTTTGTACATTTTTAACGACAGCCATCTTGACTCATTTCAAGTATAAAAGTAATGGTTTTCTACTGTTTGAAATCTGAATAAGCAATTTCTGTTTTCGTTATGAGATATTTTTCTGAATTTTTAAGTTGATAATTAAGTTTTTACTGCAGCATGAAGGATATGAACAACGTCTATTAACTGAATATTTTCGCAGTGAAAGCACTGAATGCAGAGTTTTTTTTTTGTTTTTGGTGAGGATAGCGATAACGTTCTGTTAATTAAAATATTAATTAAATTTTTCAAATCTTTTCCCAACACGTATGTGAATATATAATACGAAAAATACGTCACGTTTTTATACATTGATTATATTGATTACGAGAAATGTTCACGAGAGTGCAATTAAATAAAGAAATACATTATTTCTTCAATTAAGGTAAAATCACTTTCTAGCGTCATTTTAAATTAAATATAAACTCTCTCCTTTTTAATTAAAAAAAAAAATCTTGTATAAACCAAGGTTTAATAATTAAACATTAACAAGTATCGAAGTAAATGGTTCCCTCATCAGGAAACAAAGTATATTAAAAAAATAATAACTTGAAGATAGACAATTTATAAAAATGCACAAAAATTAACAATAACTGAGCAGATGATTAAAATAGTTGAGTGCCAATGTAAAAATAATTAATTAATTTAATATTATAAGTAATTTCGACAAATCTTATATTTGTTTATTAAATAGTGGCGAAAACAAAATAATTCATCATTTAAATTAATAATTTAATATTATTGACTACTCGTAATTTTTAACACTATCTTCCATCGCAATGATTGACGTAACTCGGGTTTATTCCATTTTGTAGTTCAAATCTCAGTAGCGCCAATAAACTTTCTACTATGTATGCGTGAAGTGAAATCATTAATATTCTATCAGTACTAAAAATTATGATTTTGATCAAACATGTCCTTGGTATTAGAAAAAAAAGAGAATATTTTTTTACCTTGCAATGGCGTAAAATAATTATAATGGACTTTTTTGAATAATTCCATATGAAAGTAGACAGCCACATATTAACCCATTCAATGATATCAAATTTATATTTTTCCAAGAATTTCGTTTTTAAAAATCAAATACAGATTTAAAGCTTTGCTTGGTGTATAACGGTATGTGCGTTATATTTTCCTCGATTTTCTGTCCTGTTCGTTTTCGTATTTTTTCACGATATCCCATTAAGGTGAAATATATTTTACACCTTTGATGTTGCTTCCATCCGCCGATAATAAAATACAAATAAAAAACTGCAGAAACCATTTCCATTAACAAAACTCATTTCTTTCATTGACATTGAAAAAACATATTTTATATTATTGATACCATTAGACACGTGCCCGTATACCTATATAACGATTTCTAAAAAATAAGAAATATTTTATTATTTCAACAAAATGCATTATGTTTCAGACGACTTTGTTTTGGAAGTACAAAACCAAATAACCGAAATTTAGAAACTCTAAAATTGCAGAAAAAACTGGCGATTGCACAAATTTTATACACAAGATATTTATGTGGTTAACTCCCCTTCAGACAGTCCTGGAATTGGTACTTAGGAATGCCAAGTAAGTGAACCGTATCAGATTACTCCGCACTTAGAGAAATAATGTGTGGGGGAGTAAGGGTTACTCCACTGAGGATCAGCTGGACAAGGAGGGGTCCGCGCAACCCACTGCCATTTTATCGACAAGTAGTAAGGTTTAATTATTTGGTATATTACACTCTAAACCCTGTAGTCTGCCAATCGCATGATCACTATACGAGGAGTTTCATCGTTTCTCACCAGTTCCCTAGAAGACGGTTCTCCTTCTATGATTCCAATTGAAGAGTCTATTTTTTTTGTATGCATGCAAGCAGTAGCGTGCACATAGTTTTTAATTATGGTAAGCAGTAGGAAAAACAACGAACTAATTTGTTTTTTTTCGATAAGAATTTATAGGCTAATGTACGTATATTATAAGTCAATTACTATAGATATAAATTTATTTACATTTATTCGAACACACAGTTACAAAATTTAAAGCGAATATAATGCTATCGTTATTTCATTAGTAAAGTTGACCTAACTTATGGAGGTACCAACAGATGGCACTGATTGTTATATTTCCTCGCTACATATTTGTACCGAAAGGCACGGCCTTTCAGACATTAACACAAATGAGTCGTCCCCTGAATGAGCATCGCGCACACATCAACATCCGCTGGAATATCGAATTAAGTGCGAAAAGCCAATATCCACCCGTCAAAATGTCCCCGTATACATGAGCCCGTAAAAATTGGATATTTATCGTAAAAGAAAAAAATCAACATGGAATTTAAAAAAAAAATACTCTTTCGAATTATCTGAATAGCTACTAAGTTTAGTTTCTGATTAAGAAGATATCTATATATTTTTTTAAAACACACATTTAGCACTATTGCTTTTAAATATTGAAATGAATCGTTTTTGGCGGGTGTACGAAATACGAAATGGAATAAATTGTTTTTGTAGGTTTAAAGCTCAAGTCCTTGAAGAAATTACAATAACAATTTATACCATTACATATTCCGCATATACTCGTACATCCGCCAACAAAAAATTCAACCCAACCGTTTAAAAGCGTTATGTGTAAAAGTTTTTTTTAATATTTTAATTAGAGCCATCTGTGAGCGCGTATCACGTTTCGTTTATCCATTTCCCTTATCTATCAATTATTGTTATTTATTGTCTATTTTTACAATTTGTGAGTGCTTATATCAATATTTTGTTTAGATTACTTTGTGTCCTGACGATTGAACCATTGATTTTGTAACATGTTATTATTTAGTGGTTTACGCAAAATATTTCTTAATCTTTTAAAAAATAAAACAATAACTTTGTTTACATAACTTTTATTCATACTTTTGCCGACCGGGTTTCGCTACTACCGTAGCTTCTTCAGGGAATTATACAACTAAACTATGAGCTAAGATACACATGTGTTATAGATTGATAAAAAGGGGTGAGTGGAGGGCCAAGGGTGGGAGATCAGCAGGTACCTGACCGGGAAGGGCGTGTACTTTGTTTATGGGGAATAATTCAAGAATTGGTCTTTTATTTAAATTTGTTTTATTATTTATGAGTCTACTATTAGTGTTTTTGGCTTTCCTTATTTCTAACGCTTCTAAGTTATCTAGTCGAATGCCTGTTCCATTTTCCAATGTCACATCACCAAGTTACCGCTCTATATGAAAATATATTTCTTAATCATTTAATAAAAAAATTGAACCGTTTTGAATGTTGTAAAAAGTACCACCAATCAATGAAATTTTAGCTACATTTAAATGCACGCGGGTTCACACCAACTATATGGAACAAAGTAAACATTTTCGTGTGAAGTGCCTAGAAGACTGTAAAGTAGATCCTTTACTCTAACCCCGAATGGAGATGCTTAAATCTCAAGAGAGGTTGTCTTATGTAAAATGGCATTGAAGCCTATTTTACGACCCCTACTGTTTGCTGACCAAACACCGAGGCTATGCTTATAAACGTTCTTCAACCCTATTCTCTTGTTCACGAAACTTGCTGATTAGTATATCGATTATAGACTACAGAGTTATATTTTACTTCATAATGTTCATAAATTTGCTAAAGATTTATTCCCAGCCGTTCTTTTTTGTGATGCCCTACCTGCCCACTCAGAAGGGTAATATTATCATTATTCCTGTAAATATCTCACTCAGGATACAAGACAATGACAATTCAATAAACATCGAAATGAGATATGAGTATTTTCTACAACCCTTGCAAGAGAACATGAAGAAATTTTAACTTCCCAGCGGTCGCATCCAATTTGACAAAAATGAATTTTGTATTTTATTTTAGTAATTTTAAACTTAAAAAAAGGGTTATCCTTTATTTGTAGGGGTAATAATCTTTTGTTACATTATTGCACTCTACAAAATAATCAATTTACCTTGTTTTCTAATATTATACATTTTGTAAAATCATTATTTTACAGGCTTCAATAACATTCTTTTAGTTTCCCAAAATCTGGCAAAACCCAAAATCGTGTATTTTTGAAACGTGAAGTTTTGTATTCGGATTGCAATATAATATGTTGTCTCTTGATTTTTGTTGTTCTTTCATTATTTTTGTTTTTGTTTTTTTAAATTTGTTATTTTCTAAATGTTTGGCGATTTGTAGGTTTATAACCTTCGATTGGTACCATTCTGCTTTGTGAATATTTTAAAATGTCTAGTGGTGCATACATATATCATGAGTTTACAACGAAAAATTACAATTCAATTAAGTGGAACGACTGCACTGCCAGTTTCATAAATAATTTAATTTTGGATTTGAGGCCAAAATACTCATCTATGATCTTTTTTTCATCAAAAACTGTTGTGTTGTGTGAAACAGGCCGTGCAGCCGTTCCTCTTAAGTCAAAATCCCAATTCATTGTCAAACTAATACTGAAATCCTTTACATAGAAACAAACTCACTGCTGGGATGTTTTTTTTACGTATGTGAAACAAAATGAACTTCAACTAAATAAAAAATATCCTAACATTCGAAACCATGAGCCTGCATCCATGCAAAAATCTTCAATCTCAATCTGCCAATAATCAAGGACTTTGACTTATTTTTTTCTCATTTAGTAAGGATATGTAAGAGCGCTTTGGGTGAACTATCACAAAAAATGTGTGTATTCCCTGAAATTATTCTTATTATTATTTCAAAACACATACTTCTCACCGTATCTACATAGTTCTGAAATAATGTGCTTCTTGCGTGGCTTTCAAAAAATCATATAAAAAGATGTAGATACTGAAAATAATTCATATTATCTTTTATAAATAAGTACATATTTCTAGTTCCTATTCAGATACTAATCATTTAGCTATATTTTGCGACAAAACAGGAATGGCTACGTATTTAACAACCTTTTCCATTTCTTCATACCTTTTCTCCTTTCACTGACCAGGAACGCTATTCTGATTCCCTTTAAGGAAAAGAATAAGATAAGGAATCTTCCTTAAATAGAACGGAAGTAAGTTACCTGCTTCCTTCAGCCCCACAACATTATTCAACTGGGCATTCCTTAGTTCTAGATGCCATGAACAGTTTTAAAACTTGTATGGAACAGCATATTTAAAAAAAAAACTCATAGAATTACAATTTGAACCACGATTTCACGAAAAAGCCTAAATATTTTTTTAGGATCACTACGTATAAAATACCATATTTTTTAACGCTTCTCCTGATTTCAAAATATTTCCTAAATCAACATTTTCACTCCATACACATTTCACAAAGAAAAAAATATATAAAAAAATCCTACCGAGAGAAACATCAGTCAGAAAACTTACTAATCCACGTAATTGTGATAATTTGTTGGCAGTGGCCAGCGAACAAATTTATTTTAATGTATTTTCTCCCAAATATTCTGGCTAGGGTTATATTTAATAAGACCTCCTGGGGCAATGATTGTTTTTTTCAGGCGTAGTTTCATATTACCTATGGAAAATAATGCGAATAAAAACCTCTAATGTTTTTCCCCAAGCTCGAGCAGTAGATGTCACAATTATATACTCTGCTTTTTCAATTCCCACATGAGTTCGAAATTAGTAACCAGGAGAGCAATTCTGTTTTTTTTTATAGAAATTTCCTTATTCTTCTCCTTCGGCTTAAAGTATTCTTGCTTATTTGCGGAATTCCGAAGAGGCATAGTAAAAAAATCGTAAACAGATTCATAGGAAATTGTTTGAAAAGAAAAATTGATGAAATATCTTCAAGCGACGCAAGGTTTTGAAAAAAAACATTCAGAAGCAATTACATCATATTATAATGCATTTTAATCAATTTTTTATTTTATTTTTAAATAGCATAAATATGCATTTTATCGAAGTAATACGTTGTGTAAAAAAGTACCTATCTCACTAGACAGTAATGACCTTTTTTTAATCACACTACTTCTAAAAATGACCTTTTTCGCCGTGGTATGTCTATGTCGCTGCCTGCCGTTTTGCATTGTTTTTACTTATTACATTATTAACTTATAATTTACATTGTTAACTTATAATTAATAGCGTTAACCTATAATTACGATTGTTAACTTTTAATTAACAGTGTTACCTCATAATTAACATTATTAACATATAATTAATATAGATAACATAAATAACATTCTTTGTTACACTGAAAGATTACAAGTTGGTGCAATTTATACCGATTTCCCAAAAGCTTTTGATAAAGTTAACCATTCCATATTACTAACTAAGCTTGATCAAATACATGGAGACCTATTCCGGTGGGTGAAATCATATTTGTATAACAGAAAATAACTAGTGCTTATCAATAGATACAAATCATTTGCATTTTTTTAATATTCGTAAATGACCTTGCCTTAAAATTAAATTGTAATCATGATCTCAAAATTTTTCGTAAAATTAAATCTATTTCTCATCATCAACTGCTTCAAATAACCTCAATACGCCCAATAAACGATGTATTTTCAATGATATTCACTTAAATATTGAGAAATGTTACACTTTAAACTTTACTCGAAAGAACTTTTCCTAGGTTATTAATAATACTACTCTTAAAAAAGTATCTTCCATAAGAGATCTGGGAATAATTCTCGATTCTAAATTCATATTCGACGTACACATTAAAGACATTCATTGTAAATCGTTCAAAATTATGGGATTTATTCAAAGAATTTATAAACCATCCAAGAACCCTCAATCAAACCCAACCCTTTACAGCGCCTTAATTAGAAATAAGCTGGAATATGGATTTGGAATAGATATTACTACAAATATGAAAACATTGTTGAATCTCTTAAAAAAAAATCTAAGAATGTTATCTTTTAAATGTGGTTTACATGACATCTTAGATCATACGACATTCGTCTTTGATACTTAATTAATTAACTTAAATTAGAAAGCAAATGATCGATTTAATATGTCTCAAAATAAATCAGGGTCATCTAGATACTACGAGTATATTATGTCTTAGCAGCATTGAAATAAAAGTACCTAATTCCTATTGTTTAAGATGCCATAGTACATTCCACCTGAATACTTTCAGAAATAATATTGCCTACTTTAGTCCTTTGCCTCGTGTGTCGACTTTATAATAAGATAGAGTGTGCTAATGTATACATTTTTGTCGCTAATCTGTACAGTTTCATAAAAAAATGTTCTTCTATTACTTAAAAATATATAAAATAGTTGGGATAATTATATTATGTATTACTTGTGTCTCTCTTTGTTTCCCTATTGTATTATGTATCAATGAGTATTTTTTTGTATCTTTATGTTTTGAGAATCGTTTGTCTTATTTGTAATTTTATGTAATTTGTGTGTATTAAGAGAGTTTTCAAAAGTGGATTGTTCTCACGTAAGTGTGTACATCTGTAAAACCTTAGTATAAATAAATAAATAAATTGATAACTTACGTAACATTGAGGTTTTCGCTTATTAAAACTACGCAAATATTGATATTTTTAATGAATGTCATTCGCTGAATGACAGCTGTCATCCGAGAGAACCGGAATCGCAGTTAAGCAAGAAGTCTTTAAGCCTACTGAAAAGGATAAGGAATTTTCCTTAAAATGAAACAGAATAGGCATCCAGTTTAGTTTCTTTTCTTATTATATCGGTATTATTATCGTGATGCTAATTGACAATCCTAATATATCACTATCCCTGAATATATCTGGGTAAATTTGACACCCATTTTTGTAGTTTATTTTTGTTACAGTTTGTTGTATTGTTTTACAGTTTTATTTCTATGACATACTACAACTTCCATTTCTCGTAATGTTTGCAGCTATAATTCACTTGACTTTGTCGAATGTCATCAACTGAAATTATTGCAGTTTTAACAGGAATTTGTCGAGTGACATGTTATATGAGTTTCCGATAATTTGCAATAGCGTGCAAATACCAAACCTTCATGAACATTGCGGATAAAATATTGCTGAAAGTACTCGTAAATGACATTTCACGTCGGTAGAAACCTGCAAAGGGAGGGATTGAAAACGAGCAAACCACTGTATGTAGGAAAACGCAATAATATTTTTGAACAAAAATATTTTAAATGTTTTCTTAGAAACCAATCACTTTGTGGTTTGACATATTATTAAATGAAACAAAAGCTTTATTTTAAACCACTAACATATTAAAATTTATTTGCCAACCAGTTTCGTTTGGTAAATTTCATATTAAATTATATTTAATATTTAAACTAAAACTAAATTTTTAACAGTGTAAATTTCACTCTGACGAAACTTGGACAAGCGAAACCGATTGAAATAAATTGGTGATTTAAAACCAAGTATTCCTTTCATTGTAAATATTGTAAATACAGATGTGTTACGTAACAATAAAACTTTCATAATTTTCTGGAAAATGCGCGGTTTCATCCTAAACTATTTGACTTAAAAATTAAATAAGGTGGAGCAAACATTTTTCTTGATACTTCGTAACATTTCAATATAAAGTAATTTATTTTCAATGTATTTAAAGATATTTCTGGTTTCAAACATATTGACATAACGAAACAGTCAATTTTAAATTTAACTCTACATTTGCTTTGATGGCAAGTAATATTTACTGGAACGATGAAATACTTAAATGGTACTCCAAAAATCTTGCATGGCATATTAATTCAACTCAGGGGGTGATCTTCTCAATTAAAATTATTTTTATAGAAAAATTTTCTTACTGCCGTTGTTTTCAACTTTCGATTGAATAGCACCGATCAGCCATTCGTTGAGAAACGGTATATTCGTCTGCTTCCAACCATCTTCATATCATTGATCATCCTAAGTATGCCAGCCTTCTTTCATAGACAATAAAATGATACAAAGTAAAAACTGTCATTCTTAAATTAATATAGACAAGTTAATCTGTATTTATTTTATAAATACACCTCATTTGTTGAAAATTCTGTTTCTTTTCCATGGGACATGGACATGGGACAAAAACAAGCAAAAACGTAGCTTATAATAAGTAGAATAAGAGTTAGGTTCTCCTCAATTTTATTTAAAACATCCAAATAATATGTTTTTGACATTCAAAAGGGTTAAATAAATCTTTGTCATTCAATATTCAGATATTAAATTATGCACAACCGTATGACATTTAATATTTCTCTGTCATTTTTTTACTCTCTCGACAGGTTTTTTATAACTAGTACTTTGTTGAGCGGGGCTTATTCCAGTATTCCAGTTATTTCGATATCCTTGGTTATAAATTTGATCGAAAGTTGTGTTGGAAAGAGAGTAGTCGTGCATTTGAGCAATGTTGAGGCAAAATTTCGGCTCAGCAGTTGCTCAGTAAGATTGGGAACAACGATCATCAGAATCATTCTTACTCTCAGCCATATTAAAATGTTAATCAATCATCATGTAATGGATCATATAATAGGGTTTTGGGTGTGCATTGTTATTTTTAAGGTGTTAGATTAAAATTATCAATGGTTACTTAGTAGATCGTATAAAAAGATTAATAAGCCGTGAGAAATAATAGATACTTAATTTAGAATATTAGTTTCTAATAAGTCTTTCTTCTAATAAACACAATAATATAAAAACGTAACGAAGAACGGAGAACAAAATGCATGCATACAGTAAATTGATAGTATCATGAAAATAATATAAAACAGTTATAATAGAATAAAACCTAGAAGGAAAGATAATTCCCAAAGCAATTGTGATAAAAGCTTTTACGTTTTTAGTACAAAGGCATTTTAAAAAATTGTTTAATTATTTGTACCATTATCGTTTGTAAGGAAAATTTCATTTTATTTATTCGGATAAGTAATTTCAAAACAAAGTGTTTGTGAGTAAAAAAAACGTAACACATGAAAAATTTAATGAAACAATTTAGTAGTGATTTGTATACACTTGATGAAAAAAAATTATGTGAAAACACCGACTAATTTCATGGAAAAAATGAAAATGGTAAAACAGCTAAAATATATTATTTCCAAATAAACCTTATTCGATATTTAAGTGGAATACTTGCAAGCACAAAACAAATTTCAACTTGTGGAACTTTTCAATTGGCACTCGTTTTTCCACTGTTCCGAGGCTGCCGGGGCTTTGAAAGCCATTATTGTTGGGGAATACGCAAGATCGGTCTCCGCAGGAGAAAAAAAAACCTTTTGGATCAATGTATTTCATGTCAACTTTATATTTGCAATAAATAAAATCGGAATATACGCAAACAAGACTTCTTTATTATAAAAGTCGTGTAGTAGTCTCAGCTTATCTATAAAAGCTACTTTGCAGTTTCATTTGACGTTGCTTCACTTATTGTATTTGTAAAGAATGTCTTGTTGTATTTATAAAGAACGCCTTGTTTTATCTGTAAAGAACATCTTGGTGTATTTGTAAAGAACGCCTTGATGTATTTGTAAAGAACGCCTTGTTGTATTTGCAAAGAACGCCTTGATGTATATGTAAAGAACGCTTTGTTGTATTTGTAAAGAACACCTTGTTTTATCTGTAAAGAACATCTTGTTGTATTTGTAAAGAACGCCTTGTTGTATTTGTAAATAACGCCTTGTTTTATCTAAAAAGAACATCTTGTTGTATTTGTAAAGAACGCCTAGTTTTATCTGTAAATAACGCCTTGTTGTTTTTGTAAAGAACGCCTTGTTGTATTTGTAAAGAACGCCTTGTTTTATCTGTAAAGAACATCTTGTTGTATTCGTAAAGAACGCCTTGTTGTATTTGTAAAGAACGCCTTGTTTTATCTGTAAAGAACATCTTGTTGTATTTGTAAAGAATGTCTTGTTGTATTTATAAAGAACGCCTTGTTTTATCTGTAAAGAACATCTTGTTTTATTTGTAAAGAACGCCTTGTTGTATTTGTAAATAACGCCTAGTTTTATCTGTAAATAACGCCTTGTAAAGAACGCCTTATTGTATTTCTAAAGAACGCCTTGTTTTATCTGTAAAGAACATCTTGTTCTATTCGTAAAGAACGCCTTGTTGTATTTGTAAAGAACGCCTTGTTTTATCTGTAAAGAACATCTTGTTGTATTTGTAAAGAATGTCTTGTTGTATTTATAAAGAACGCCTTGTTTTATCTGTAAAGAATATCTTGTTGTATTTGTAAAGAACGCCTAGTTTTATCTGTAAATAACGCCTTGTTGTTTTTGTAAAGAACGCCTTGTTGTATTTGTAAAGAACGCCTTGATGTATATGTAAAGAACGCTTTGTTGTATTTGTAAAGAACGCCTTGTTTTATCTGTAAAGAACATCTTGTTGTATTTGTAAAGAACGCCTTGTTATATTTGTAAAGAACGCTTTGTTGTATTTGTAAAGAACGCCTTGTTTTATCTGTAAAGAACGTCTTGTTTTATTTGTAAAGAACGCCTTGTTGTATTTGTAAATAACGCCTAGTTTTATCTGTAAATAACGCCTTGTTGTTTTTGTAAAGAACGCCTTATTGTATTTCTAAAGAACGCCTTGTTTTATCTGTAAAGAACATCTTGTTCTATTCGTAAAGAACGCCTTGTTGTATTTGTAAAGAACGCCTTGTTTTATCTGTAAAGAACATCTTGTTGTATTTGTAAAGAATGTCTTGTTGTATTTATAAAGAACGCCTTGTTTTATCTGTAAAGAATATCTTGTTGTATTTGTAAAGAACGCCTAGTTTTATCTGTAAATAACGCCTTGTTGTTTTTGTAAAGAACGCCTTGTTGTATTTGTAAAGAACGCCTTGATGTATATGTAAAGAACGCTTTGTTGTATTTGTAAAGAACGCCTTGTTTTATCTGTAAAGAACATCTTGTTGTATTTGTAAAGAACGTCTTGTTATATTTGTAAAGAACGCTTTGTTGTATTTGTAAAGAACGCCTTGTTTTATCTGTAAAGAACGCCTTGTTATATTTGTAAAGAACGCTTTGTTGTATTTGTAAAGAACGCCTTGTTTTATCTGTAAAGAACGTCTTGTTATATTTGTAAAGAGCGTCTCGATGCATAACGCAGACTTCACTTATGTAGTCATTTTATTTCTGAAACATATTTGATGTTTTCACGTCGTTTTTTGTTGTTTTTTCGACGGATGCCATTTTGCGTTTTCCTTATGTTTTGTTGCTGTTCCGGTGTATCTTGTGGTTTTTGTATAGTTCGCTTGGTTGAATAAGTATTTGTTTTGTTGTTGTTCCGATTCATGTAATTTATTGATTTCATGAATCTTTCCTTGTTTCGTAACCTAATACTTTAGTATGCAGTAGTTGTCCTGTTTTCTGCAATTGTATCATGTACATTTCTCGTGGTTGTTAAAAGACTGTAAAATCATTACCCCCGTACACATTTTGATTAAATTCTAAATCCATCGTATCGATATTAATTACCTTCTTATTATTAGTGATTCCTGTATTGGCGACGTGCCATCCACTTAGCAATGCTAAGCTTATGACAAAAAAAATGGTGCTCCCGCCCTTATTTTGCTTGCTTTATAAAAATTTTTGGTCTCAAAATGTTTCCGTTTTAGAAATGTTGTCATATTTTCATTTTTGAACATAAAAAATATTTAAGCTGTCCTGTAATGTATTCATCTAGTGTATCTTTTATCATAGCCTGGTCATATTATTATTATTATCGGCGGTATAAACTTTCCGTTTCTAAAATTGCTTTACGGCGTTATCGATGGCAGAAAAGTATTTATTATTGACCGCAAAGGTAAATAGAGAATGGTTCTACATTAACAACAGATTTCTCGCCCTTGTTACTGTCAAGTTGAATATATGAAATTTAAATGAATTTGGTATAAGTTTGGTTTTTTGTTATTTTTCTGACAGATTCTCCGCGACGTTCAGATAAGATACTAACCACGACATCGAGGGTTTTGAATTTGTTCCTGGTGGTATTTTTTAAATATGAATACCGCACAAGAGTCCCAACTGCTCCCAACCGTCTGGAGACAGTGAGACTATGCATCCTCAATTGGGGAATGTTGTGAGGCTGAAGGTATCGTGGAGGGAAAGGAGAAGGGGAAGAGGAAGGTGGGGAAATACATGGCTATTCAGATATGGTCACCAAACATGGCTAAAACCCATTTCAAGCAACGCTTCAAATCTGAATGGTGGTCTTTCACCAGGGCGATACTGAGTGTATCTTCCACTCTGGGACGTGCGCAAATACACTATATATTATTTTTTATTGAATTAATTGTGAAACGGCAGAAATTAATTAAATAAAATGTACTTGCACACGCCGGGATTTGAAACCGCGACATTCGGATTCATAGTCGAGAGCCTTACTCGTCGACCATGGAGGTCATCAAAGGGCCGTCAAAAAGAAGTTAAATTAATAAAAAATAAAAAAAAAAAAACCGTAAACGTTCTTGTTTTGAATGCTAAAAAATAAATATTTTAGGAAAAGCAAAAGGTACCTATTTATTTTTAAGTTATGTTATCCAATGACATTACAAGCAATAGACACGTTATAGAGCTCAAAAAGTGTGAATTAAAAGATACGGTAATTGCCGTACTTTTATTAATATCAAACTGTCATGCGTCGCGTGAGGTAGTCCGCTATGTCAAATAAAATTGCACAAATAAATGCCAAAAAATATTTCCATTACACGTAAAACACCAGTAAACGAAACACGATAAATACAAATAACATTTTATTCGTAAATACACGCAAAATAACTTAATATTATATATAATACAATAATTGTAATCTGGAAACAATCAATGACAAAACGAACACTTGACAAACACATAATAAAACAATGAAAATACATATTATTCCACTGTTTCCCGAAAATTTTTAAAGTGATATAACGAACGTAGCAACACATGAGTCTAAGAAAGAGAACCTTCTAGCAGTAGGTCCTTTCTTATTAGGTCCTATGATATTCGACGCAACTTTGAATTACGAAAACGATGAGGTATCAATACATCCACATGCACATCCGTCGCGTTTAACAAACACATCTTTTAAATGTCCGTCTTTGCCAAACAAAAACGATGTTTGAATTAAGAATACTCTAATCGTAAGAGTGTTTGTTACTCGTGCCCCTTTTTCTGTTAATTTTATTACACACACACATACACACACACACACACACACGAACACACACACAAACACACACACATACACACAAACACACACACACTCAAACAAACAAACATTTAATTGTGATTTTAATATTTAAACATTATTAATTGCATTCAATCTTATGAAATAGAAAATACTCGGAAAGTGATTCATATTCACTTTGTGGTGTCATTATTAATAAAAGAATTTAAAAAAGTTACTATGTATTCACCACTTAATATATCCATATGTTTCAAATGCGATGCTTTCTATCAGGAATATGTAGAATATATAAAAAATGATAAGATTGCGACTGAGACTTTAACTCGAGACCCTTCCTCTATTTAGAACTGAGTTACAGTAACCAACATTTTTTTACTGTTTCGAGGAATAAGTGGGATTGAAAAAGTATGCTCAAATAATTAATTGAAAAAAGTAGACTCACATCCCCGGCATTGAAATTTTTACATACAGGTACATGACTTTATCATATTTTACATTTCTAAATATGAGTATATTATAATGATTCATCATATTCACAGTCCTCTTCACTAGGAATTCCCTTTCCGATGCGGACTGAAGGTTGTTGTATTGGTGTCACGGATGCTTATGTTGTCTTCTTAAATTTTCCAATTTGGTCATTTTCTTGTTTACTTAGCCATATTTCGATGTAAGTTTTGTACTTTGGCATCTCCGTGGTATTTTTAATATCACTTGTAAGAGCAATGTATAGTTTTGTGGTATTATGGGTATAGATTAACGCGTGCATCCAACAATACAATCAAAATAACGATAAAAACAGGAAAAGATTACTTAAATTACGCTCATAATATACTCGTAAATAGGTTATGATTGTATCCTTTGCAGTCCAGCTATTAAAAATTGTTCGTTCGTTTGGTGCAGGATACAGGTTTGCCAGCTGCATAAAGGGGTCTGAAATAGTTAGAACTGATTCCGGAACCCACGTGTTATCGAGTTCTGATGACAATCAGACCGGAAGCTGTGTTTGTTGGCATCTACTCGTAACTCCAATGTTTACATCGAAACTAGTTACGCCGTCCACAGGAACGATTCATTTCATTCGATTCTACGTGGATTCGATTTTTGCCGTTGTTTAATCAAAGCCTTCTGCAAACAACGAGATTATTGAGTGCATCACTTTACGGGAATCGGTTTTTTGGTTGTGCGGTATTTGATTTATTTTTAATCCATTATTGTGCTTGGTTTTCTACAGAATTCGATGATAACGCACGAAAGAAAAATCGTGTTGATTTTTAGGGTTCGAATAACACAATGACGCAGAAAATTGATTTTTTTTAAATTTCCTTTAACGATTATTTTGAAAATAAACATCGAATAAATAGAAATATTTGGCAATTTCTTTAATTATCATTTTACACAAATTATTCTCCATGTATGTATTTAAAAAAATGAAATCCGGACTAAATTTAGACTTAATCTTGTACCAAGAATTAATGCAGTCAGTAATACATACGCGGAGGTATCTTGTGTATTTAACTGCACGGATTGTAGATGCAAAAACAATAATATCGTAACTCTTCAATAATGATTATTCTATAAAAATACTACTTTTTTCTCATTCTGTCTATTTGTTGGAGCAAATCATTTACTCCTATATCGCTGATTATGGTGTACAGGAGTTAATAATTTAACGTAGATATGGAAATTAAATAAATACTATATCGGACAGAAGAGGCTAATTACTCAAAATGTTATGATTAAAAAAATATATTTATATTTACTTATTCCATAATTTTCGCACATTTGCGCATGTCTCATATTTGATAGAGTCCTTTGTTTTCAAATCAAGATTAAATATTTCCCACAATGAGATTAAATATCATCCTTTCAGCTTCGACACTCAATATAAAATCATTATTTTTTTCCCTCCCCTTTATTAACGAAATTAATGATCTTGACATTGTTTTTGATTCAATAACTAATAAAGGTTTAAAAGTTCTTGGCTATATTCTCCGAATTATTCTACTTTTCCTTAGTTCGAAGTAAAGCCGATTATAATTCTTCTGTAATGGTCTCCTCAGCATAAAATCCACACCGATTCCATTGAAAAAGTTCCAGACAAATTTCTAAGTTATAATGTTATAACTATAAACTCGGACTACCTATTGAAGCTATAAATTACATTTACTTAATGAAAAAATTACAATTATTAAAAATCTCGGATAAAAGACTTGTTTCTGATTAAACTTTTATCTTAAAAATGGTTAATGTTTTTATAGACAGCCCTGATTTACTTAGCTTAATTTACTTTAACCTACCAACTAGAACTACTCAGAAGGTAATACTTTTTCAGATATAGTAGGTAATATGTTCAATAGCACACAATGCAAAAATGAGAAGTCTATAACAGCATACATATATATATATATTATATTATTAACAGTAATACGGTAAGTCCTCAAATTCAGACAAGGTACCTGCAAAGATAAGGTCGATTCGCAGTCAAAGCGGGACCTGGAGATCGTTGATATTCCAAAAAACACCGTCTATCTATCGAATTTCAAACAAAATACGGCTCACATTCATTCAAACCGGCCACCCTAAATTCTCGCCAAGCGAAAATCTACCGTCGGCCTATCGACGTTCAAAGAACGTAAGGCTCAAAGTGGGTCAAATCAAATTTCAACACCCCCCAAAATACACAGTCGCGGCTGACTTCGGAGCGGCTTCTCGGCACTCCTTCCTTCATCCAAATTAGAACATATTCTAAATAAATACAAACCAATTGCAGGACTGCAATTGGTTTGTATTTATTCAAAACCTAATCCTCAATAATAATATCAAAAATTATCAAAATATGTGTCTAAAGCATAAGTATGTGTTTTGCATATTATCGGTATTTGAGTTCAGACAATGTTTTTTTCTCTTTTAAAAGATAGACAAACATTCCCGGAATAAAAATAACCTTGCAATTTTTTAAAATCTCTTACTACCATCACAGTAGACGGGGGATTTTGCTTGTTTCTTGATGGAGGATTTAGCCAGCCGAGGAATTGAATTCACGACGCCTGGGTGAGACCCAGACGCGATGCCAACTCAGCCACTGACCGGTCAAAAAAAAAGGTCTGTAAACATGAAGAGCAGAGTTAATTTGTTTTTCCGCTATGCGTATGGAATATAACTTTATGACAATTAAGTTTCTCGTGATAACATAGACAAGTAAAAATATTAACTCTAATACTACGCTTTTGTTGCAAATTATATTAAATTACACATAGACAATGTTATTGTTGAATTTGTTTGTCAGACGTTATATTGGGTATTATATTTAAAGGATATATTTATACTATATGCGTTCTTATCCAACCTTCTGCTACTATATTTAATTTAATGTAAATTTATTAAGTACTAGCTGATGTGTACCTGGCCTTGCTCCGGATTTTTTTTTTTTGGTATATAGTTATGAAGTTGTGAATTCTTGCTTGTCATTAGGGTGCCATAATTGATTTAACAGCGAAAGTACCTATCTCCAAATAAAGAAACATTCATTCGAATATTTTATTTCATTCCAAACGTCTATTTTTTTTAAATATATCTAAATCATAAAGTTCTTAAGTAGATACCTACTCGCGTTTTCCATTTTGAAAATATTCTACAAAAAAAAACCTTGTACTTTTGAATATGCAATCTGTGGGCTAACCTAAATAAAAAAAAAATATATATATATTTATATTTTAAATTTAATGTAAATCAAATTTAATAATTAAGTAATTTAAATCAAAAATCAAATTTAATAATAATTTAACATTATTAAATTTGGTTTACATTAAATTATATAGATGTATACGTTATATTCTTTTTGGGGAATTATTGTCTAAAGATACTTAAAGAATAATTATTCTTCTATTTCTTTTTCTATATTGTAATTATTGCAATTGGTGTTATATGTCATTTGTGTGTGGTATATACGAGTATGTAATGAAGATAATGGAATAAATATATCCTCCTGGTAATTTAACTACAACAGTAATATTGTCGAGTATTATAATTTAAAATTTTTGTTATCTCTCATAGTTTTATCATAGTTCTTATATTTTTGATGCTAGTAATTTTCTTGCATCATTATATAGCTATTTTTTTTCTTCTTTATATGAATACCGCACAAGAGTCCCAACTGCTCCCAACCGTCTGGAGCCAGTGAGACAATGACCTCCCCAATTGGGGAATGTTGTGAGGCTGAAGGTATTGGGAAGGGGAAGGAAAAGTGGAAGAGGTTGGTGGGGAAATACCCGGCTATTCAGATCTGGTCACCAAACACGCCTAAAAGCCATTTCAAGCCATGTTTCAATTCTGAATGGTGGTCTTTCACCAGGGCGATACTGAGAGTATCTTCCACTCTAAAAATGTTTATGCAACCTTTTACTTAACTAATTTACATGATGGCGTGAGTTATTTTATTACTTGTCATTTTTTCTACCTTTATTTTTTTTCTATGCATTTCATAAGAGAGAGAATCTTGCCACCAAAATTTTCGTCTCACTTCCGATATCGGTAAATATCTAACATTGTCATTTCTGTCAGCTCGTCCGAGCATCATAATCAAAGACAGTATAAAACACAAGTATTTCACAGGATCAACTATACTGCATCCACCATTATCATCATCATATCACCGCATCTACGATTCATCACTTTCCTGGCGCCAAAATAAACCATCACATAGAAGGACGATTTACAACCAGACTCCTCCAGACTCAAGATAGCAGAAAGTGACCCGTCATCATGTGAAACGGAATTATACATTAGTACTTAATACATATATTTACATAGAAAGGTAGGTACATATATGAACACATATTACGGTTTTGGAATATGCGAAAAAAAAGTTTAATTCTTCATGGAAAACATTCAAAATTTCTTCATGTTGATTCCATTATCAACCACCGTTTTCCGAATGGCTTTGACGTTTTCCCATTTTATCTGATAGCCAAATCGATGTGCCGGTGTTGCCCGAATCGAGTTAATTGACGCAATTAGGCCCGATGTTGGCAGGTGCAGCTGGCGCCATGTTTTGATGTATAGTACCTACCCAAAATTTCAGATGTTCTAATTGTTGAGGATTGGAGTAGAGTCATGGGTAAATAGGAATAGATACTATTATAAAAAGCTCTGAAATAAATTCCATCCTGTAATTTGATGTTTCACATTCTATTCCAATTGAAGCGGGACATAAACAAAATTCAAACACCAAAAAAAACGTGTATACACCCACAAAGTTGTTGCTTCAAATAAAACTTTGAAATTCACGAATATGGGTTCTTCTTTCTAACTCCAATTAGACCATACCTAGTGAAAAAGATCTATCGCACCACAATGCAGCAGAAATTAAGTTGAATGTTATATCTGAAAAATTCTCGTGTGTACCATTCGATCAAAAAGTTTCTTATTCAGATTAGCTACTACAGCATAAGTGTTGTTACTTTGTAAAGTTTTTAAAAATTACAAATACATTTTAACACATATGGTCATGGCTCTCAAAGTCTCCGAAATCACATATCGCTAAGCGCCTAACAGAAACCTTATCTAATGAGAGACGCGAGTATGAGCATCCGGGAATTTCTTCAAGTAGGCGCAAACCGCTACTAATGAAAATCCTTTTATCAATTAATAGCGTTTTTTTTTATTTCACGCAAACATGTTATGTTGTCA
This sequence comes from Halesus radiatus, assembly GCA_022606495.2. NCBI lineage: Eukaryota > Metazoa > Arthropoda > Insecta > Trichoptera > Limnephilidae > Halesus > Halesus radiatus. The sequence continues at coordinate 93,557 of JAHDVE020003210.1, forward strand.
TTTATGTGGTTGATTTTTATAATTTTATTGTTTTTACATAAAATCATCAAATATTCTAATTAATTTTTAATCACATGCAATAGGCATGTAAATATGTACAATAAGTGAATAAATTGTTTTTGTGTTTAATTCGTAGAAGTCCGTTTAATTTTTATTTAATTTAATGTAATTCAAATTTAGTATTCAAATTTACTTTCTGCAAAATATTTTTAGTTTTACAATAGTAAAAACTAAAAATACTCGCAGAACTTAATAATAACATCATTAAATTTCATTTACATTAAATTAAAAAAAAAAGTATATTTACAACATGTATAGTGTACACAATAAACCTTATGAATTAATTAGTTACAAACAACAATGTTTATTTACCTCTCTGAATCACAATGGAATACATTCAATTTTGACGGCCTCCATGGTCGAGGGGTAAGGCTTTCGACTACGAATCCGAAGGTCGCGGGTTCAAATCCCGGCGTGCGCTAGTAAATTTTATTTAATTAATTTGTGTTGTTTCACAATTAATTCATTAAAAATAATACTGTATTTGCGCACGTTCCAGAGTGGAAGATACTCTCAGTATCGCCCTGGTGAAAGACCACCATTCAGAATTGAAGCGTTGCTTGAAATGGCTTTTAGCCGTGTTTGGTGACCAGATCTGAATATCCAGGTATTTCCCTATGTCCCTACCTTCCTCTTCCCCTTCTCCTTCCCCTCCTCAATACCTGCTGCCGCACAACATTCCCCAATTGGGAATGCAATAGTCTCACTGGCTCCAGACGGTTGGGAGCAGTTGGGACTCTTGTGCGGTACTCATATAAAAAAAATCTCTTAAATGATTTTAAATTTTATTTTTACGTTTTAATGTTATCAGTAGATTTTTATCAACAATAGCCGAATAATTCCAGTGTGAAAAAAATTCTTACTACATCGCATCATTTTTTTAAAATTTTTTTTTATTACTTCATTTCTCTATTTATATTGTATATATTTCATGTGATATGGCAGACTGGGTTTGCACTACCCACCCAGCTTAAAAATATCATTAAATAAAAACTTAAATAAATATCATTTGATTTCTCTCTTCATTTCATCTCACCGTAGAATTAAAATGTAATTCCAGCGAACAATGTAAACTCTCTTGTACAATATGGTATTTATTTCATCAGTTTTTGACACGACCCATTCAATCCGAAACGAATCGAAAAACGTGTTAGGGGTTTGAACTGTCGACCTATTAGTCATATTTACCCTGTTCGATGTTTAATTTGTCACTGTGATAAATATCTGTTAGCGTTGTTTATTAGAAATTCGACATCGCTCTTTGAAAAATATGAATGCCCTGCAGTGATTTTATCGATCGACTATATGTCAGTGCTTATTATGGATGGACTCGATATTATACTTTTTTTTTTTAAATTTAACTTCACCGTTGAAAAATAAATCGATTTATTCTCCTATTATTCACGTTAATCAAGTGCAAACTCGCTGAAATCACGTGTAATTAGTATACACCAATTGATTTAAAAATACATATTTTTGACACAAATATACTTTTTTTTCTTTATTGAAAATTTTTGTTACATAATTACTTTTTGAGACGGTTTGAAAATACAAGAAAATATGATAAAAATTAAATATGTAAACAAAAAAATCCTAAAAAGGTAAAGCCTGTGTGTGGGTATTGTAATAGTTTTTTTATCACGTTTCTATGGGTTATGTAAAAGTTTTCATTTTAAACAAAAAATAAGTTAATCATTTTCTTAAAACTGGTAGCGAAAATAAGAAAGATAAAATATGACATAAAGTGATAATAAGAAAACAAAAAAAAACATTTCATTAGTTATGACAGTAAACAGAATTTACTCTTATTATCACATATACTTACATAAGTATAATAAGATTTTAGAGGGCGTTTTAAAATCATACACAAGTACGATACTAATGTTTTGAAAGTAGCTTTTATAAAAATGTATATTTATTGGTGTATTAAAAAATGATAACATAAAATAATATTCCATTAACAAATGATGTAGATACTATTGTATTGTATTGTATTGTACCACATGTCTATTTTCCCGTATTATGTTACTAATATAATAAAATAAAGGTCTTACAGTTTTGTTATCCATTACGAATTTTATCAAATCATCCAGTTTTAGTAGGATGATCAATTAAAGGTAATGTTTCGAAACACCGTTCAACTTTAATTAAAACAAAATAACGAAAATAGTTAATACAGATACACAATATTACCAAAATATTAGACGGTGAGCACAGCGAGAGTAGTACTAATAAATAGCTTAGGTTTTTTTTCTATCTTCAGTTTATCAGCTGCCGGTTTTGACATTAACTTTTTAAAGTTTAACTTTTAAAACTCACTCACCTTTATCGACTCTATTTTAGGATGTCTGAACTCCGTCGCTCTTTTAGGAACCACCTGTGCATCTGTCCACAAAAGCTGTAAGATCATCCTATCGATAGAGGACCTTGGTTCAGAACACCGGCTGCCCCACTGTGGGGTCAGAGAAACGATTGTTAGTCGATTGTCACTCCAGTGGCCACCTGTCCGTTAGGTGAGGTCTAACCATGGAAGTCTTCATCCTTCCATACAAGGGGATTCCTCAACTGTACATTGATGAACTACTGAAACTAAATGTTGTTAATCTGAAATGTAAAAAAATAATCAAGGAAAATTGTCAACATATTACAAATTCCAGCGAAGATAAATTATAAAAATACTTATTTGACTAGGATTATTTAGTACATATGTTATAAAATACGTTGAATTAATACTCGCATCTCGCTCCAGACTAAAACACCATCACGAAATGTATTTAGTTATGTTAAGTGACAAAATCCGAATAACAAGACTGCTTTGAAAAAAAATTTCCCCACCGCATTTAGTTTCTCAACATTCTCCAAATTGATGATACCATTTCCCCCTTATTTTTTTTTTTAAATCCATACACCAATTAAACATCGAAAAAGAAGTATGAATGTAACTTAACTAAGGTTATTTATATTTTTTAACAATAAAATGAATACAAGGCTTCAAACGATAATCCCACCACACAAGTTCGTGTAACTTTCTATGTAATATTTAAAAGACAAATAAACTTGATTTTCCTGTGGTTGGTTTGAGAAACCGCCCTCAAACGCGGCTTAAGCTTTCTTGAATTATTTTAGACTAAGAGACTTTCCGTGTCAAAGAAGGATTATTGCCAATTTCTGCGTCCAAAGGGGGTGTATATATAAAAGAAAACCCACCCCCAACCACCTTTCTTTTATAGTAACATAAATTTTCATTATTATTTATGAACTTCTGAAATTTGCGGGTGAAATTTTTAATTAATTATCTAGCGTAGTATCATTTTTCACAAAAATAATGAAAAAATATAATTAAGTAGTATTCCAACATCGTTCTTATCAAACACACCTACGATTTAATGTAATTAAAATTTAGGTCTCCTTTTTGTTTCCATTATTTTTTCATTAAATTTATTATTTTACTCCATAAAAAGCATCGCTCTTAATAAACTGTTTGTTTTTCCTACACAGAAAATCAGTGAAACATGTTACATTTTAACGAACAACGAGTAGGTCAAACATTGAGTCGGTCTCAGACTTATTAAACCATAAATGTTACTTACGAAATGACAGGTTTAAATCAAAGACCCCACACAAAAATTATCCTGTGCTTTTAAAAGATTACGAAAAACAAGAGTAAAATAACAAAGTAATATCATCGCTTACGATAACGTGTTCTACAATATTGCAGATTGCTTTTGTAACTTGGAAGAGAAAAAATAGGAGGTCTTTATGTTTCTATCTCATGCTCTGTTTTGCCCCCAGGCAACAGAACATCTTAACACTTCTGATATTTCCTTTCATGTCTTTAAGAACGTGTACGCATTTCCACGGTTGAAATATTAAATACGCGGGTAAACCAGGTCAAGTAGAGTATGCTGCTTTAATTTTCTTGAAAGTATTTTAAGTACTGATATATTTTATAAAAATCTTTGAAAATGCCAAGAAGATATCGCGGTGGAAAGCATATTTCTGGAGGTCGGCTATTGTTGTGCAAAAATACTATTTATTAAAGAGGAGGTACATTTATAGTCCTTTTTATTATTTAAATGGATATTCAAATAAAACGTGCGCTACCGAATTGCGAAACATATTGTTTTTTTTTTGTTTTAATTTTAAATGGAAATTTATTTAATATATCAATTTGAATGTATGTATGTATACATATTTACGTGTGTTGTACGTAAAATCTAGAGTTTTCCACTCTGGTTCAAAATGGGTATAAAGAAGTATGAGGGGAAAGGATTCGAATCTTTATTCAAAATGCACAATTTCGGCGGTCATCGTAAAACTCTAGGGTTCTGCACCGATTAGGTTCTAAATCGGTAATGGGAAGGTTATAGAGGAGCTTTAATCGTATGTCAAAGTGCACGCTTCCATCTTAAATTTCTTGAGTTTTGCTACAATTTGGTTAAACCAGCGGTGAGAGGAGGCAATAGGGGAGCTGAACTCGAATCTAAAGTCGAAAGGTAAAATTTCGGTGGTCATCTTAAAATTCTAGAGTTTTCAACCGATTTATTCAAAATCGGTATGGGGATGGTTATGAAGGAGCTAAAATCAAATCGTTTGCCAAAATGCGCAATATCACCATGCATTGGATTATAGCATGCATAACATCGTTTCAATGGGTGGACTAAAAATACGATGAAATTACAGTAATGCATTGAAGTAAAGGGGAAAAATAACCGGAATGTATTGTACAAGAGGAAATTTTGCGTCTTTCCGTATTGCCGGAGCTACCAGAACCCTCCAATGGATTAGTATTAGGAACGCAGGAATCAAAATATTTTTTACAATGTTCGCGGATACAATATTATTCAACATTCAGATGACATATTTTAGAGCAAACAATACAAGGAACAATGTATTTAAGACCATAAGCAAATTACAATGACAAGTGTAGCACCTCATAGTTAGGATCGCTGTAATACAAATGAAGACCCAAATTGTTTGCAACTTTACCTCGTTGACAACTTACACAGACAAGCTGAGCAACGTCATAATTCTTACTCAAACCTCCGATATGAACTGATACTCCAACTGCATGTAGTGATCCCCAAAACAAACTACTTGTGAACCTTCAAGTATTTGTTGGAAATCACTTCAAATGTGAACTTCGAAGTTCTCATAAATAGTGCGGAGACCATGAAGAGAACAATAATTTTATTTTAAAAAAAATGCTTATTCTTATATCTTTACGGGATTTTACTTTCACCTAACAACATTAGACACAGTTGTCTAGAATTAACAGAATTTTTAAAATTTACTCAAAACCACCCATAAGCCCGAGTAACGTTGGATACACGATAGCTAGTTATTACGTAAGTTTAAAAAGGGTTTTTCTTTTATATTGCCTTCAGAAGGAGAAACAGCTGTCATGAATAAAAATAATTACCTAGCAGAACTTTTTATTAAAGAAACGCATTTCAAACTTCTTGCATTTTCTGTCAACTGTTTATTGTCTAACAATCAGTATCTTTAATATGTCTAAAATATAATAGTCTATAGAACCTGTCTCTCGCTTAACAAGCTATGTACAGAGAACATCACGTAATAAAGGTCATGTGTTAAAGAAGCGAATAAAACTAAATCGCAGTAATCAAATGACTTTCTCATTTTAATATTTAATGAATAACCTTAAAACAACCTCAAAATAATAATTAACAAAAATTTTTTTTTTTTTTAAATAAATTTTATGAATCCCACAAAATCTATTTAAATTATGCATGCTAACGTGTATAATCATATCCTCTGACTCAATGACACTGTAATTTTTAAGCAATAATAATTTAACACAATTTTTTTAAATTGTTTTTATTTTCTGTTTTGGAACGTCATTTACGTCGTAAAGTATTTGAACCGGCTTTAAATTATCCATTACTCGATACAAATTAACAAATCAGCTACAATAAAATGCTTGGGTAAGTATTTCAGACCAGCTCAAGTATCGGGGCTCTATCGAAGCCCGAGTAAATCCGGCTTCCAAGAAACTGGGCGTCTTGTACAGGGCTTTCTGATTCTTCAATAGTAAACTGTTAACTCTGTACAATCTTAAGTACGTTTAACAGTTGAATTTGGAAGTCACATCTGGGCTGGAGCTCCCAAATAATTGATCAACTTGTACAGGGCTTGCTGATTCTTCAATAGTAAACTGTTAAGTCTGTACAATCTTAAGTACGTTTAATAGTTGAATTTGGAAGTCAAATCTGGGCTGGAGCTCCCAAATAATTGATCAACCGCTTGATTATGTGCATATTCGTCCGATTTAAATTCCATTGTTAATAGACCAATTGCCATCGCTGATGCACAGACGTAATGTAGGTATCTTGGATCTGTTCTACAGATATTTCAATGGAGTCTCCTCGAAGGAGCTAGCAGCATTTATCCTCTCCGCGGAACACCCTTTTACAGTTGATGTTGTCTTCATGAGAACGAGTCGTTTCAACGACTTGTTTTGTGTAAGTTCACTCGTATATGGAATGAGCTATCGGCACTGTGTTTCCCCCTACCCCTTCGTGCAGGCCCCTCCTTTAGCAGCCTCACAACTTTGCCCAACCGGATGGCGATATAGTTCATCTGTATGTGCTCCACACACTTGTGAGGTATCCGATAGAGAAAAAAAGTAGCTGTAGATTTTCAATTGATATTATATTACTCACGAATATTCTGAATTAAAGAATATTTAAATATATGTTTTAGAAAAATAAGATGAAGTTCCCACGAGAGAAATCGATGTGAATAATCTACTTACCTCCTTATTTTTAAAAATATTAATGAAATTTATTCCGTTTTAGCATGATTTAACAATTAAAAAATTTGTAATGTTGACAATAGCAATTAACCTAACGATAATCACGAATAATTGACACGCCTAAACAACGATGTAATTAAGATAACTAAGGCCATAAGCCCTGTATAAAACCCCCCACGACGCAACACTCTGGCCTAATAGACGCCAACTTAGGTAAACTGCCCTATGTTTAATCGCGCTAATTCCATACAAGACAGCAAAGTCATCCCAAGGTGTACGGCGTAAAGCACAGGGCCGGTGCTTTTAGCCAGTTTCATCTCATCAACATTACGGGTTCCATCAAGGTTTATGTCGGGGTCCTGCGATGCGGTTGAAGAGGATTGTCGTCTTATGAGGCCGGCGTGAAGCTCATTTTGAAAACGATTCATTATAATTAATTAAGAATGAGTCCTGCGTAAATGGTACACATATTTGCATAAAAAATATATATACCATATAATACGAAACCGTTATTTTGCAAGTAAAACTAGACGTACTAAAACCTCTCTCCCCTCCCTCCTTGCTCTAGAACCCTCCTTTAATTTCTGTGAAAAAACGTGAAGAATCGTGAAAAAACAAAAACAGAAATAAACATCTCTTTAAATAAAAGCTGACATGATAGACAATATATAAAAAAAACTAAAGATTCAGTAAACAAACCCAATGTAATCTGTCTTCCAGAAGGTAATAAACCAACCCGACTTTAAAATAATTTTAAAGCTGCTCTGCCAGTAATAAAATAAACTAATATAATATTAAAAGTGATAAGTTTATAATATTAGAAAGCAATGGGACTCACTCCTAGCAGATGCTATATATACAATATAAATTAAGTTTTTAAACTACCAGTCTGAAGATGCCCGTGATAGGGCGAAACCGGTCGGATCGAAAATAAAAATAGAAAGAAAGATATAACGGTTTATAATGAAAAAATGCATTCATTGTTTTTGTGTTTAATTCGTAGAACTCCATTTGTTTTTTAATTTAATATAAATCAAATTAAATAATATTATTATTAAGTTCTCCAAGTATTTTTAGTGTTTATTATTGTAACAGCTGTTTCGGCGTTCAAGTCCATTTTCAAACAGCGATTAATCGACATTTATTTATTTATTCTTAAATTCAATTATGAAAACAAAAATATTAGCCACCCATCTCACTTGGACAATCCTGTGTTGAGATGAGCGACTTTATAATTCAATAATAATCAGTAAATTTCAATAAGCAAACAATAATACTCGAACATGAATAAAAACTATTAATAAGTAGATAATAGTAAATAAATAATAAAGATCAGATAATAATAATTAAATAATAACAGTAAGTAAATAATGATCAGTAAATATTAAACATTGTGAGATTTTATTCACTCCCACCCCATTCTAATTTGGACGGGTTTTTAAAAATAATGATTTATTATCGGCAAAATCATTACTCTACCCCAATTTGAAAATGGCCTTGAACGCCGAAACAGCAGTTACAATAATAAACACTAAAAATACTTTCTAGAACTTAATAATAACATTATTTAATTGGATTTACATTAAATTAAAAAAAAAAATTAAATGGAGTTGTACGAATTAAACACAAAAACAATTAATATTTAAAAGTAGTATTCATAACATTTTGTATTATTTGTCTTATGATAACTGTTTCGTGGCTTTATCAATATTTTGAAGCGTTTTCAATGTAAATCTTAAAACGAATTATTATAAAATTTTAATTTTCAATTTTCACACGACGCCGCTTAGTAATAAAACATTTAATTTTTGCTTTACTAGTTACTTTATCTTATACCTGTCTTTCAATTCTTTATTCAATTACTATGTATTTTAGGCCCATTTAAATATTTTAGTCAAGTTACGCCCCTTACACCGCATTCTAAGAAGATAAGCCGACTACGTCAAATGCTCTAAAATAATGCTTTGAAACATATGAGAAGGCTCAACAAGTCTGCTACACGTTCTCAGCGTTGGGTAACTATGAGACTATCTCTCTACAGATCAATTTAGTATGATAGTACCAAACCGTTCAATCCCCTAAAATAAGGGATTCAATAACCGTAAGGGAAATTAGTATTGAATTAAACTCTTCCTGTGATTTGGATTTAATGTGTTAATACAATTCAATGTTAAACAAAAAAGCTAAAAAAATCCGGGAAGCAAAATTGTAACAATTAAAGCTATTAACCTGAGATGTCACGGAGACTTCGCTAAGATAAAAACAAACTACAATGTTTATTTATCTTAGCAACTGGCTTTCATGGAGGGCAGATTGGTGGATTCAACGGAACAGAGAACAATGGCTTCTAGGCTGTTCCTCGTTTGCAATTTATGAAGAGTATTAAAGTATTAATAAAGACAAAGTGCTCGCTTTATGAAATGAAGTTTTATTTGAGAATATGCACACAACATCGTTCACTGAAATTATAACGTTTAATAATGTTTTCTTCATTTTTTTACGGTAACTCCACACAGAATACCCTGAGGGAAATAATTTTCTTCAAGGTCTATATTGTCTTTAGGGATGCTGTATGGAGGGTATTTTAGAGAATAGGAAGGAGTGAATATGGGTCTTGAAGAAACCCATGTTGTAGGATGGAGGAAACATAGAGGTCGGTAGATCATTCCACAGCCGAGCTGTTGAGCATAAGAACGAGTCGTAGATACGACCTGTTTTCATGTGACAAATGTCAACCTTGTGCAAATGTTGGGCACGCGTTTGACGTGTTTCCCGACTATGCACCGGTGCCGAAGAGATCAATGACGCTAGTTTCATTATCGTTATCCGAAACCATTAGAACTATGGCATCCCCAATTGGGGTAGGCACGTTGTGAAACTAACGAGAGTCGGGAAGGGAAGGAGATGGGCAAGAGGAAGGAAAGTATCAGGCTATTCAAATCTAACCATCGAGCTTTATCGGTCACCATACATGGCTATAACTGTTTCAAGTAATGTGCCGATTCTGAATATTGGTTTAAAAAAATATTATTATATTTTAACGTCAACCGATTTCGCTTAAATCAAGCTTCGTCAGGGCAATGATTATAAGTCACCTAGTTTGATCGAAGCGAAACCGGTTGGCGTTTAAATATTATAAATTACTGGTTTGTAACAAAATGACTGTTTTATTTAACATAATATCAAACCAGTAAAAATTAAATGCTTCTAATGAAACATTGAGTATTAGTGTTTCACCGGGGATAAATAAAAACAAAACAGAGTGATATTAGCACAGAAATGTTTATCCTAATTTTTTTAGAAGCCTTAAGTAACAGTTTACCTAAACACCAGTAAAATAAAACTCACCGGCCTAAGAAGCAGTCGTTATTTTATGAAGTAGGCAAATTAAAAAGTTTTCCACGCACACACTCCCTCCCCCGAGTATCTATTATAAACTTTTTGCGAAAACTTTTATAAACTTACTACTTTCTCCGAAGTTTACCGAATGAATAATGTAAGAAGTAATTTTGTACACACGCTAAGTGGCAGAGTGATAATGATGATTGGTTTTTAGCAAAAAAGGGTTCGCTCGAAAATTTGCTACAACAACAGTTTGTAATTTATGTCATTTTATCATATTTATCAAGTTTAATTTATTTGTACGACTTGATCACGGTCATAATGTGATTATGGAGGTAGATACTTTCAGGATCTCCCTGGTGTAAAACCGTCATTCAGAATTGAAATGGGTTTAATCGTGTTTGGTGCCAGATCTGAATAGCCAGGTAGTTCCGAACCTTTCGCTTTGCCACCTCCTTCTCCTCTCCACTACCTACAACTCACAACCTATCCCAAATAGAAATGCCATAGTCCTACTGTTCCAGACGATTGGGAGCAGTTGGGACTCTTGTGCGAGATTCACATGAAAAGGTAATTTTACGTGGTTATATGAAGTCGTCTCTCTGACTCCGAGTTGGAAAATTGTGAATTCTGATAGAGCCAGTTTTATAAACAAACTACCAATGTTCTATATCATAATGACCCGTTTCGTTAACGGACCGTTATCCGTCCGATTTTTTTTATTTAGAATAATTGCCATTCTCTTGTCATCACTTTAAATGCTCGATAAAGAATTAATTTCACAAATACAAATTATATATTGTCTTTATAATAAAAATAGTGGACGGTTTCAAATTAGCGATCGTTGGGCGTTGACAGCAGTCAAACGACCGACGTTTATAAAACGGCGATATCAGGCGGTATATTAGTTAAAAAAGGGTTGCAAACGAATGGTTATAAAATCTGCCCGTAAGCAGTAAAATAGGAGATATTTGTTTGTTATGATGTTAATTCTTTAATGTAATCACCAAAATAAATACCAGCACTGTGGTTGTAAAAATTGAAAACCATATCTTTCTTCCACAAAATTAATTCAAAATCATCACTGCCTTCCTAACTTCTAATTCAGAATATTTGATATTTTTATTTGAATAATAATTTCTTCAATCAATGTATAAATACTCTGTGGTGTTCTTATCAATTGAATATTTTAAACAGTGGTGTGTGCAAAATATTTCTAAATCTAAATATTATCTATCGCTTGCCATCAAGTGGTTACTAAGAATAAATCGTGTATCCGAGATAAAATTACTCTTACATCGTACTCTGTACAAACAAACACTCGCTGTAAACAATCCGACCATTATCATTAAATAAATAATGTGGTTTCTATTCTTCTGTCAGGCTTTCATGATACGTGGCAACCATCCGCGACTAGGGTTGAAATGTGGACACAGAAAATGGTATAAGATACTTTCCACCATTTCCGGGTGGAAAGGTAAGCGATCCACTGGCTGTGTGGTATAAAACGACCCCACTGTAAAAAGAAACACAATATATCTATCAATTAAATTTCTATGAATTATTTTTTTCTTTATTTATTATTTTTCATTTAAGGTATAATCACTTTAATGGCATCTTAGTCGTTTTCAATTATATGATTAAGAGTTATTTTGTATAAACCACAACTAAATAAACAAAAATCAACGTATACTAAATAAATAATGACATAAGCATAGACATATTACAAAAATAGACACAAATTAACAATACGTTATGAGATAACGAAAGTATTTAAGTATTGACGAAAAAATAGTTCAATAAAATCAAGAAACAAACAAAACAATCTAAATAAATAAATAAAAAAAAACAATTATTTTAATTATAAGCATTAATGCGAAAATAAATTTAAGGAATGCGTTATTACAAATAAATATTAAATAATAGCCTATCAACAATTTTTCTAGTTTCTAAAATTAAAACTTATCTAATTTTACTTGGAGGAGGTGGATGAGGCTATGTATTTCGGAAGTATGTTTACGAGGGATGGAAAGGCTGATTGAGATACTTAAAGAAGGGTAAATGGACGGAAATCTATCAACGGGGGACTGAACACAGTTATCACTTACAAAAAATTGTCCAAAGAAGTGAAGCTAGCAGTCCACAATGAAGTGCTGATACCAATCCTGATGTATGGAAGTAAGGCATGGAACTGACAGAGGAATGTCGTAAGAAGATTGAATGATGTGGAAATGAGATCCATGAGGCGTATTTACAATAAAACTATGTGTGACCATGTGAAAAATGTTAAGAATTCTGACGTGAGCTTAATGAGATTAAGAAAGGGACACTTCGATGGTTTGGGCATGTAGAGCGGATGAACGAAGAAAATTGTGTAAATGTTGCGAATGTGAATGTAAGAAAGGCCGGGGATGCCCGAAGAAGACATGGCACGTCCAAGATAACCAAATATTTGATTCGAGCCATGTCAAAAGTCAGAATGACAGAAGAGTATGTACGAGACGATGTACAAATGTGAATAAAGCAAGGAGTGTATGCCGAGACCGAGTTGTTTGGCGGTCCTCCGATTTGTTAGTTAGTTATCTAATTGTATGTAAAAATTTTAGACCACGCTTTACGCTTTATGATTTTGGATACAGATGTCGTGTGTTCAAATCTCGGCTTCGATAATTCAATTATCAATCAATGATAATTGTTAAAACAATAATTATTCGCAGAAAAGCAGAATTTTTGCATTAAACCTTTGTCGTTTTTTGGTACCCATAATAATAATCGGATGATTTTTATAGCGCCGTTTTTGTGAAAAATCACCTCAAGGGCGCCATATCTCACTAACCACGAATGTTTCAACCTTCCTCGTGCTCATCTTCTTCCACATGCGATTTATTCTGAGCGCGTTTGTTCTGAGAGAAGTAAAAAAAGAATTATGCCCTTGAAAGCGGCAAATTTTAAACTGCAACAAATTACCCTGATATAACACTACTTACCTAGCTTCTAAAAGAACCATTTGTTTTTAAAATTAATCGAATAAATCCGAAAAAATCTTTTTTACATTTATCCTCCAAACTTTTTCATTATAACGCTTCTTCCCCAAGTTCTCAGTTCCAACTGCCCCTTCTGTCCCCGGGATGAATTAGCGTTGAGTCCACTACCAAAAGATTTCCGAATACAAAGCCAGGGCCACCCTCACACAGCCCCCTCCCTCCTCATCCACTCCCACTCCCCGCCCACCGCACGACCCTTCAATGAGATCCCTGACCGGTTGTATTAGTATAAGCGGCAGACGCATTTGTTAGAAATAAGTTAAGGAGACACTAAAACGCAACCCCTAACGAACGGTTTTCATATTATTTTTTGTTGTTGATAGATTGGTATATATCTGGGTGCCTCGTTTATAACCAGACCAGATTATCCGATTGTACTTTATACAGTCGGATATATTAACTAGTAACTGTCGTATACCCGACGTTGCTTGGAGTTATGGATGGTTTGGTTTGGAGTAAGGTTCGACGAACCAAGCGTTAATGTAGTCCTCCTTTTTACCGACAGGGTTATGGAGTTCTAATTTTTACCGCCAGTGGTGAAAGCAGGGCTTCTGCACTTTGGCGGTAGAATGGCGAACCAGACATTGATGAAGTTCTCCTATTTTAGCGACATTTTTATTTATCTACGCCCATTACATTTGTATTATAATACATAAAATAAAAAGAAACAAAATAATTTGACACTTTTATCCAGAGTTAAATAGTTTCAAATAACCTACTCGATGAAAAAAAACGTACTAAGGCATGCATATACTGTAACATTGATGCACCAAATATATCAACAACGTCGAAGTATTTGTTCCCCTGATGTTGAATTTGTCGCATAGGCGTATAATATTGCCGCCCTGAAGTTGAATTGTAACAATAAAATCGTAGGTACTATCTTGTAACTGTCCTACCAAGTATATGAAAAGCAATGAAATATAGCAGTTCACTGGTATAAAACATTGATCTAACAATCTTAAACATACCCTTTTTTTGGTTACGAACAACATGATAATATTTGAAAGTCGCCTACTACCATCACATAAACCGGAAGATGTTGCTTGTGTCGTGATGGAGGACTTAGACAGCCGAGGCATTAAACTCACGACGCCTGGGTGGAACCCATACTCGGTGCCAACTCAGCCACTGATCGGTCAATTTTAAATCTTAAATATTTCTTTATTCATTAAACAAGGATACATCCAAATGAAAAATGTATAAGAATAAGTTTGCAAAATACAACATTGCTCCTGATTTCCAGAGCACAAATAATTGACGTTGGTATATCAATGTCATTACTACAATTCGCACATATTGTTTGGCTATTCTAGACAATTCCGACTCAAGTAATCGATTTATTTGAACATGCTATGGCTTTCAGGATGCCCGCGATTACATACAAAATATTCTTCCGACACTCTGTTATGCGTACACCGGAAAAAAAGTTACGATAAATGAATTGTCACAAGAAAACCTTAGTGCAATTCTTATGTGGGTTTTTTTTAATAGTTTTAGTAATTTGTCACATTGGATAAAAAAATGTAAGTACGTTAGTTTTAATAGAATTGTATATTTTTCACACGTTTCGACTAAGGAAAATATTGAAATTATATTTCAACTTATCTACGGTAATATGATTCACAAATTCGTGTTTTAAGATAATTATTTAAAGAAAATTGCTTCAAAATTCGAGTTTTATCATAAGAATCAACACCAAATATAGTTAGTCCGTCATTTCCATTTAGTCGAAAAACTCGTTTGAATTCCTCAATTTAATTAAAAATGTTCGCGTTACGCTGTAGGCCGAAATCGAAAAGGCCAATGGAATGATAAAAATAGGAATCATTCAGTGATGAGTCATTGATCTTAATTTTGAATAGTATTTTTGTTTTAAATGTTTTTAAATACTCATTAACCAATTCGTTTTTTTTAAGGTTTAGATTTTAAACTTCAAGAGTAATGATCTCCATTACCCATTTCAGAAATCAATCGTAATCCAATTACAATTCACGATTAAACGTCTGTGATTCTGTACGTCCGTGCTTCTGTGTATGTTTACTATATGTCTTGGCGCTCTACCAAATTCAAGGAAACGTTCTGTTACTGAGTATGATATTTTGACGTCAGTACCGCGTCAGTGTTTCCAATGCGTAGAGGAATGAAAACACGTTTAACACAGACAAACTGATTTTTTTTATTGAATTACTAGGACTAACGTAAAGCATTTTAAAGCCTTACACGGTTTCCCCGCTACTATAGGTGATGAAGTTATTGGACTTTTTGAACATGGAAATTTCCCCAAATTTGCCGAAATCCAGATAACAGTCAGCGTACGGTTGTTAACACAGCGAAATCCGTAAATCAACACATCATTATTATTCATATGATTTTAAATCTAGTGTTTTTATTTAAAATCTTGCATAATAAAATTGACAGCCCTGATTAACTTTAGAAAATATGGTAAACATTCATGCATCAGCAAGAAATATAAGATTATCATTACCGTTATATTGCAGCAATAACTAATAACGGCTGCACAAATTAAATCTCCGTTACATAGAATTCAAAATGTTGGTAATATATGTATATATATTACCATATATATGCGCATATCATATTTAATGTATTGCTAATATTCTTCCTTATATTTATTACTTACTACAAAATATCATTAACAATTTAATAAAAATGTTATTAACTTTAATAATAATTTTTATTCTCTCGTCGGTCTTAATTTTTATGTACAAGAGACGCTTATTCTTGTTTTGTTACTTTCAGCTATTCTTGAAATTTTCCTTTGTTATTCATTCATTCATTCATTTCATTGCCGGCAACCCGGGCGTTAATTGGCATAAATTTAAACATTTACATGTACTTTACCCGTGTCACTAGACGATATTTGTTCTGAGACGGGTAACAATAAAAATAAATATGTAGATATATAAATGAATGAAAATGCTTAAAAATATATAAGGAAGAGTGTAAAACATATTAAATAAAATTCTAAATACAAATTTTAAACAGTGTAAATGCGAAGCTACAAAATAAAAATTAAAAAAACATAAAATGGATTATTCAAAAGTACGTAATAAAAATGTTCAAATTATAATTATACACGCTCATAAGGGTTCTTTATTTCTTACATATGTTTCATATTATAGTCTATGTCCAAGCCATAAGCTATGTAAAAGCCGAAAGGTGTTAATGAATCAAAAATATAACGCAATAATATATCAGGGACAATAGGGTGTTTCTTTTTTCCAAAGATGTGATTTTCAAATGACTTTACTTACGCCCGTGTCTTAGTGATGTAAAAGATATGTATGCCAAATTTCTAGAAGATTGGGAAATATTTAAAGGTTGCACATATTGATCACTTTTATCTCAAACTAGTGAATTCATTTATTTCGTTTATCTTTTCAATGTAATTGAACTTTAAAATGGGAGGAATGAACATTGAAAAGCTATCGCTGAAATCAATAATACAGTTATACTGGAAAACTCATCTCCATCATCATCAGCATTTAGTGACCAAGAGGCCGAATTTTCGCCTGCAGCAAAGAAAAAAATATGTTTAAGTTCTAGATTAAAACCTGTAGATCAAACGTTCACGTCTAGTTGGGAAGTACTTCACTTATAGCAACTGCAAAGAGCCTTGGTCACGATTTTTCAAAAATTCCAACTACCGTTTACCGAGCTTGGGCGATCAATAGAAGTAAAATGGCAAAGAAAATCGAAGAGTCGCTTTTTGAAATATTCCTCATTTAGTCTTACATTGAGATAGTAAACTGTTGTCCCCAGTTTCCCATGGGAATGTCAAAACTTTGGAAGATACAGTTGCAGTTCTAGTGACTGGCAAAGATTTTGAGCATTTGCTTGGCGTACCTGTTGCCCTGTATGGCTCTGGTGAGCAGATGGCTGAAATAGTTATTCGGGAAGTGGACCGATTTGGACTACGTGGTAATATTATCGGTATACTTTTTGATACTGCAGCATCTAATACAGAACTGATCCAAGGAGCATGTACCAGAACAGAAAGAGAGCAGACGAACATTGTTGTGTTGGCTTGCCGTCATCACACCCATTAACTAATATTGAAAGGAGTGTTTGAGAAGTATTATGGCATACCATCAAGTGGACCTGATATCATGATTTTTTGGAAGTTCCAAAGTCTGTGGGCTTCACTTGTTAAGAAGTTATATGACAATGCTGGATAAAAAAAGTCCCGTTCAAGGTTTTCTAAAAGAAGAACGATTAAAAATAGTTAACTATATCGAAAATGTCCTAAAAAACGGAATTCATCCAAGAGAAAACTACAAAGAGTTATTATAACTCACACTCCTATACTTAGGAGGATGGTCTCAAAACGAAAGGCTTCAATTTCGAGATCCCGGGGGTTCTGCATCAAGCAAGATGGTAAAGGCAATTTATGCATTTAAAATTGTCCTCTTTACTAAACCGTTGAATATTCCTCAATGAGAATTGAAGGGAATGACACATGTTACGCATTTTGTCAGCCTCATATATGTTCAGTTTTGGCACGAGGCAATTATAAGTCCATGGGCTCCAAAGAATAATTTGGATATTTTGTTTTTGTAGCTTTATTTAGATGTAAGCAAATTTTCATACATCTAGTAATAAAAAAACATATAAGATACATAATAAAATAAATAGAGTCATAAAATTATAACAGAAAGAATACAGTTAATAAAAAAAAAGAAATACAGTTAATAAAAAAAAAAGAAATACAGTTACCCCAGTTCAAAAAAAAAATAGGGTTTAAGAAATACAGTTAGTACAAATAGAAATACAAGTCATAAATTTTTCTTTATGTATATAGCACATGTTTTACGGAAAGTGCCAAGACTTGAGGCAAAATAAAATATAACGCAATAATATATGCTTCAGCTTCTGAGTACTTACCCAGATGCAGACGTCAAAAAAAGAGCTCTCGCAGTTGCTAAGAGACACCTTTGGTATCTCTCAGAAACAAACGTAGGATTGGCTTTTTTGGATGAACGCATTACTCAGGCTGTTAAAGAAGAGACGAAGAAGGTGCTTATAAAATAAGGAAAATATTACAGAAAAAAATTCTTTCCAAACTTGTAAAGAAAAAGGAAATGAAACGATTAGAGGGTAAAAACCTTGTTTTTGGTAGAAAAGACCTGAGCTATTTTGTTACTAATAAAACAAAGACGTTCTTTGAATTATTTGGGATCCACAATAAGACAGAATACTGCAGTGATTCTCTAAAAAGCCATGATAATGCTCTTAAGGTGGTCAATGATACCGCAGAAAGGGGAATTGCTCTGATAAAACGGTTTAACGAATCGTTTAGGAACGAACAACAAAAACAATTCTTTTTGAGCGTAGTCGAGCATCACAGAAACGTCATCACCGAGCGAATAAAAGAGGGGATTGCGTCATTCAAAGTTGATTAATATAACACATGTTTTGGCTAACAGACTACATATTAATCTTAGTATCTACTTTTTATGTTATTTTAAGTCTGTGATTTCTAGTTTTCCCAAAAAAAAAATAACTAACATAAAAAAAATGTATTTTTTGCCTACTTTGACAAAACTGATCAAACTCTAAATATTATACAATTTTTAATCATTGCAAAAAATAATATTAACATAACCTAAATGAAACACGAAAATGGAAAAAATTACAGAAAATAAAAAGATTTCAGTGGCATCTGGGACTCGAACCCAGGACCTCTGCCTATCACGGGCAACCGTTTAGCCAACTTAAATCTTGAATTTGAGATATGATATCCATGAAGATGACATAATTGAACTGGTCTCATTAGCTAAGTTGGTAAGGCAGTTGTCCCGGATAGGCAGAGATCCTGGGTTCGAGTCCCAGATGCGACTGAAATCTATTTTTATCTTCTGTCGTTTTTTTCCGTTTTCATGTTTCAATTATGTTATGTTAATCTTATTTTCAACAATGATTAATTATTAAAATTAAGTTTTTTTAAATCTCAATAAAAATAATTAAAAATTGAATTATCCAATTTTCTTGAAATTTGGCATATGTATCATTTACATCACTGAGACTCGGGGCGTAAGCAAAGTCTGGTGAAATTTAACATTTTGTTTTTGCCTTACCAAATGAAACACCGTAAGGACATTGACTTTTTGAGTTCGTTAAATTTGATACAGCTTCGTTATAAATGTTTACCGGTTCTAGTTTATTAACCTTCCCACTTCAAAATCACTCTTATTATATAATGGAGTTGAAAAAGTAACTTTCATAAAAAAAGTGTCAATCGGATATTGAAAATAGGAAAGGAAATAAACTAGTTAAAGTTATGTGATGCGAGGATACTTTAACGATTTGCGAATAAAAAATCTTTTAAATTGACAATTCAATTTATGATTAGAAACACCTTTAATATTCGAGGTACAAATTTAACTTAAAATTAGAATCAAATTATTAAAGCCTTACACTTTATTGTAATATTTATTCTAAAATAAAATATGAAATGAAAGAAGATTCAGTAAAAACAAAATAAAGAAAAGGTAGTTTTATTTTATGTGGGTGTTATTTTCAATAATTAATAAACAGATTTAACTATCTAACTTTGAAAGACATGAGACTTAACATAGTCCTGACGAAAGAATGATACTTCTGAATCCGGTCGATCAATATATTAAATTGAAGTGGTTTAAACCAATTTTTTGTATTATATCATAATTATGGCAAGCCAAAAAGTAAATGCTTTTTTCTAAAATTTTAATTCACACTATTTCACAATAGATGTAGGAAAACTCTTTCAGTGAGAGCACTTCTGTGGTACAAAATTATATTTCAACACATTAATAACCCTATATATTATACAAATAGACTAGAGGACACTTACGAGTACAATACTCGTCTCAATTTTAATTAAGTATTAAAGGTTCCTAAGCATAAAAACAAATATGGACAAAGATGGTTAGATTACGTGATTCCTAGCTGTTTAAATATGTCATAAAATCAGTTTTGCTAAAACTATCATCAAAATCCAACCAAACAATATCCACCAAAAAATCCTGGGACAAACTATATTTTTTATTTTTTATATGATACCTCATAAGAGCGCCCCTATTTTTACTGAGCACATACAGGGAAACTATATCGCTTCCCGGTTGGGTAACGTTGTGAGGCGGGTAAATGAGGGGACTGTAGGAAGGGATTTGAAAATGCAGTCCTTTAAGAGGCCCGGATTAAATGTAGGAGGAAAGAGAGATGCCGGTAGCTCGTTACATATATGACCTGATTTACACAAAAATATTAAAATAAATATTTGTTTAAATATATTACCTGACGAAATAAAATAAAATAAAGTATTAATACTAAATAGTTAATAAATATATCGAAAACTTAGCTAGCTGGAAGAAACTATTTGTATTAGATAATTACGAAATATTATTTTATGTACGATTTACTGCTGTTATTTATGTTTTGTTTTATTGTTTTTATATTTTTGTAGAAATATTTATCTTTAACTTTGCTACATATGTTTTTATTTTATTTCGATTTACATATTTTATAACTTAACCATAACTGTAAATTAGTATAAGGTTTTGAATAACAAGCTCCCGTTAGTCAAACTACTAAAAATTCATTTATCCGGACTTTTTGCGTTATATTTTGTAAAATGTCTTAAAGTTATGAAAAAAAAATTAAAAAAGAGGATGTTACACCACACTCTTCCGAAACACAAAATTTTTAATATTTAACTAGCGCTTATTAATCTCGGATATTAAAATTCATTTTGCTAACTTGATCGTACCGTGCCTTTCTGGTATATCCCAAAATCTATGAATATCATCCTACTTGTTATTTTTTTAGGTATTAGTTAGTCCACATCATTTGTCTCCAAATATTGCAAATAAGTAACTTGAATTCGCTCTAATCTGGTTATTTTAGCATCGTTCTCCAGAAGCAATAGATTTTAAATGAAACAGTAATTCAGTAACGCTCATTGAAAAAATTCCCTCTTTATCATCTTACCATCGTGGCTTTGTGGAAAAGGGAGAACGTTATTTCATTTTTTTGGCTGACTTTATGCGCTTGCGACAATAGCTTTACTTCTCTTAAAAGTTTTAAGGCAAAGAAAAACAGGAGAAACGAGGCGAAACAAAATCTCAAAGAATTTGATACATTTTAAACTTTTTTTCCTTCAATGATCCATCACAATACAAACATATACATAATTTTCTTTATATGCGCATTACATTATATGATTAAATTCTAAACAATTTTAGTTTTGACCCAGTTCAACAGTTCAAAATAAATCAACCAAACTGCAATCTAATCACAGTTGGTAATGAATTTCTGATACCAATCTACATCGAATCAAGTAATTTTGCCCCAAGCATTATGCATTACCCCGCACTTGCACATGTTTTATTCATCCAGGAGTACATTCAAAATACATCCTTGTATTAAACTCCACCTATAAATAAGGCAATGTAACTACTCAACGAAGCTGCATCTATCTTAGATATTGTGTTTGGCTATGTAAATAAACAGATCAATTCGATACCTTAGTTCAAAGGGGAACTAACTCAAAATACCTCATTCTGAGAAAACTCAATTTGAATTTTTTTCATAAAAATATCGCTCCGATATTGATATAACATAATAATAGACGCAACATGTAAGTAATTTATAAACCTATCATATCATAGGCGCCAATGGCCACATTTATTTAGTTCCAAACGGACACATTTGACATGTTTCTCCATTGAACTAAGAATGTGCTGATTTCATTATAAGTCTATGAAGATTTATCTGACTACATAATTAGGACAAATTAGACTTTTTTAATAAAATATGAGAAAGCAGAGTTTCTTTACCATTTTTCTTCATTAACTCAAAACACAGATATTTGAGTTATTTTCCTATTGAACTAAGGTATCGAATTACTACCTTTTGGTCTACATTCAATTGTTTCTATACCTAACGTAACTATTTGTGCCATATTTTATATGAATTTGTTTTTTTTTAATCGTAATATTTTGCCTGAATTTAATATGTAATGCTCCCTCATAGCCCATATAACAGTTTTTTGTACTTGACACTGCATTAACATTTCTTCTTTACAATTTCTTTTAATATTGTATTTATTACCTTTTAGGCAAGGAACTGGCAGCGGAAGGACAGAATAAAGGCTTATTCAGATATACCAGCACCGCGCAGTGCGAAACAGTACAATGCAGACACGACAACATTAGTTGCTTACATTATTGATGAACACATTCATATTACAGTGTACCTAAGCGTAACGTATCCGCACATGCACATACCAGCACCAGCCGAGATTGTCGGCTGGAATATTTTAAAGTGCTTGGGGTGTCTGCACCTATTAAGTTAGCATCAACACATAACGTTAGCACCGCCATCTTCGTCAGTTGGCGTCATTAGACGCAGATATTGGTAAAACCGAGAAGATGAATAACGATAAAGTATCATTAGGTTTAGGTGAGTATTTTGACTTCAAATCCAAAATTAAGTGTTGTGTAAAACAAGCCGCGCAACCGTTCCTCTTAAGACTAAAGGCAGTGGAAACGACATCACTAGGGGGTAAGTGTGATGAAATCATTTACGACTGCAGAACAAATTGACCGGTTACCGGTCACTTACTTGTAAGTGGCCGAGTGATCTAAAACGTCGGTTTCTCTCATAGGAGTCTCGGATTCTTTTCTCTACTCGTTAAGTTCCCAAAATTTTAGCAAGCATCAATTTTCACTTATAATGAGGTGTGTATGAAGAAATCAAATATTTTTGGATTGTTCGTAAACCCAAGAATGTTTGTCAATTTTAAAAAAGAAACAAATAAATCGAAAAACCGAAAAGAGAGCAAAGCTGACGTAATTGGATTAATTGTGCAATTTTCTACAAGCATAATTAAGTGTATTCCTCTTGACGTGAAAATTCCTCCTGAATTTTTCTTGACATTCCCTCTTCCTAACTCTGTGGAATATAGTAACACATATTGAAGCAAGAACATTATTAAAATGTGTTTTTGTTTTTGTTTAAACCGCTATTTATTAAATAAGTATCAACACGCTTTGAAATCAATAGTTCCCTTATCAGAATACAATGTACACCGAAAAAATAATAATATTTAAGCATAGACAAATTATAAACATGGAAAAAAATATAACAAAACTTGTGAGAGAAGCCAATAATTTTCAAAACATATATGTATATTTATTTATTACATGGTGATTTAAACTTTATTTTTTGTTAACGTTTAATTTAAAATAATGCCAAAAAGTGAATTTGATTTTATTAAAGAAATTGTATTATTATTCAATATTTATGCGAGTGTCCCTCGTGAACTATATTTTAGAATCACCATTTTAACCTCGCTGCTTCACAATAATTACAAACAACGCGTACTTTTTAAATTCCTCCCTTAAGAATTCAACAATCTGCCTCTCCTCTTCCCGCATTAAATCAAGTCGCCAACTAACAAGCTCCGACGAAGGAGGGTGCGTAGACTGTAGCCGAAGACTGTATGGAGATTTATTCGTGGTTCACCATCTTCAGAAAGCTAAATAAGATTTAGTGCCTCAAACAAATGCCCGTAGATTTACGGCCGATTGATAATCAGGAAAAGGTGGCCAAAGGAAAGATCCATAGAACGGATAGGGAACAAATAAAGGATAAATTACAAATCTTAACTATAAAAGGAAAAAACTATTAAGATATATTTTTTATGTGAGTAGCGCACAAGAGTCCCATCTGCTTCCGACTGCCTGGAGCCAATGAGTCTATTGCATTTCCGATTTAGATATATTATGAGGCTTAAGATAGTGAGGAGGGGAAGGAGATGGGCAAGAGGAAGATGGAAAAGTATCTTTCTATTCGGATCTGTTGATCAAACACGGCTACAGCCATTTCAATTTTGAACGGTGATCTTTCACCAGGGCGATTCGGAAAGTATTTACCCCTCAGGAACATGCCGCAGATATACTATGTATTATTTTAAATGAATAAATTGTGAAATAACACAAATTAATTAAATAAAATTTACTTGTGCACTCCTGGATTTGAACCCGTGACCTCCAGAATCGTAAACAAGGATCGTAACCACTCCCTGGTTTATCCTGTATGCACAGATAAAAACTCGCGATTCTGCCAGGGTGAAATTCGCATTACGTTTTTTCCAGAACCGCTATCTCAATACTTCTATTTTTACCCTACAATAATCGATACCATCATGTCTTATTAAGCATAGAAAAAGGTTTTCTAAAAAAATTATAAATATATCAGAAAGCTGTATATTGTATGACAAAAGATTGTCAAAAAATGTAACACCATCAATTAAAATATTTTATCTATGACACTATGATTCGCATTTTGCATAAGCACTATAGTAGTTTCCCGTCTTTCCTCATAAACTCAATACTAAATATAATTATTACAAATAGTTTTTATGGTAAATAAGAAATAACACAATATGTTTTAACACGACTCAAAGAAACGAATTATACTATCCTAACCTACGGTATTATTAGCCGGGAGGGATCAGGAACTACAATAATTGACCCACTACTAAAAGCACAGAAAGCAGTAATCAAAGTCATCTATAAATACTTTAATGCTGTGGACGTGCGACAATATTTCACAAAAAGAGTCATAACAAATGTACACAAAAATATAAAATATATTAGTAAAATCGAACATACGTATCAAACCAGAAGCCGTAAGAGAAATAATTTGACAATCCCAGTGAGTGCTACCCCAATCTACCAAAAAAACACACACCTATCTTGAACCAAGACTCTCTAATAAAATCTCCCCCGAGGTTAAAAACTACGAATTGTTATCTTTCGGCAAAAATATTACCAAATGGCTTATTGACCTGGGAAGAACGAAATCCGAAAACCTGTTAAAAAATATTACTTAACATCTATATATTTTTTAAAGTGCACATAATTTTCGTCTGTTGGTTTGTTATTTTTTCTTTCTTTCTTCAATATCTTCATTTTATTTTTTCTAGTACAATTTTGGAACCCTCTGAAAAGAGCTTCAGCAATAAATTTAAAACAATAAAACACCCTACAAGTCGATATTTTGATACCCATCACATGTTTAATTCCTTAGAACAGGCAATATGTCTAGCGAGGAATTAATATCAACCAGGCAAACATAATGCAACTTCAACTTACATGTACCTCAATTGATGATAAATATGTTTTGCAAATACAAATATTCCCAATGTAAATGTTAATGTAAAATAAATAAAATAAACTCTTTACGTTCAAATCCAAAGCTCCTCGGCTGTCAAATAGAAGTAATACATTATTCATTTTTATGTTAGACTATGAAAAAACTTGACATTTCCAGCTTCGCGACGTTCCTCAATTAATAGGAATACATTCCTCGGCAATGTCCGCTATTAGGATTCCTGGAAGTATCAGGTACCTACTTACCGCCCCTACCGGAGCAAGACTTTCTCCGAGTATTTGTATATCGCTAGGTGTATGCCAGCATTCTTATCTGTGGATTCTGCAACAGGACTGGATCTATTTATCTGCAAAAAATATATCTGTAGAAGCGTGTAATTATTTTTTTGATTTTCTTTAGTTTGAATTTCTAGTTGCTGATATAAATAAAAAAAATTAAAAATTAATATTTACAGGTGAAAATATAATAAAAACAGTAATTATTAAAATGGAACACTAGTATATATTGATTAACTTGGCGGGTTTGCGATAAGCCGACGTAGCTCAACGGTAGAGCATCTAACCGGACATTAGAAGGGTGCGGGTTCGAGTCCTGCCGGCGATATTTATTCTTGCTCGGAAGGTTTTTCAATTTGGATGAGTGTTTTAGATTAATAATTATTGTTTATAAAAATAATAATTGTTACCCTTTGCGCTATGCACAAAAATCTTGTCTTTAGTTTTTTAAGAACTTTAGTTTATCAATTAATAAAATAGTTTTGTTTACTTTTTTTATTATTTCTACAATAATATCCAATTATTTACCTTTCCTCACCAGTTCTCATTATTTTTTGTCCATATGTATACTGTTATATCTTATAATTTTTTAGTGTGCCTACGTTGTATCCTGATGAAGAAACGGTTGGTTTCAAAACTTGTAGATATTTATTTATTTAAATGGTGGTTTAAAAATTGTATTTTTTTATAACGCTTAATAATTATAATTTTTCGGATATTCGTATAGCTCCGTTTTTTCTGAAAAATCACAACTGAGGAGCATGTCTCTATCTAGGAATATCGTTGAACTATGAGAATTCTCGAAAAAAAAATCTAACCTAACCTAACCAAAATAGAAATCATGAAAAGACGGTACACGAATAGCGAAATTATCCGGATAATAACGCACACATTTACAGTAATTCATTCACATGCTAACCCCACACTCCACAATTTTTATGCCATACAATATAGAAGGTTTTTTTTTTAATTAATGTTTGATCCGAACAAGGATTCAAACTGCTCCCAAATTTTTGGAGTCAATGTGACTATGACATTCTCATTTGGTGTATGGTGTGAGAGAGAAGGGAATGGTGAAGGGAAGGAGATGACACGAGGAAGATTGAAAATAACCTGATTACTCAGATCTGATCAGTAAGCTTGTCTAAACTCATTTCTACCAAAGTTTCGTTTCAGATTGGTGTTCTTTGACTAGGGGCATACTAAGAGTAACTACCACTAAGGTATTATAGCCATATGGGTGTACGAACAAACAACAATATAACAAATAACGCGAACTATTAATAGTGCTTTGACGTATAAAATGAATGAACGAACAAGGAGACCAGAAAATAAGGTAAAAACTATGTTGCCGAAGAATATTTGAAAGTGGTTCGTCAGTTGCCATTGATGCTGTCGAATCTCTCAGCAGAGCGGAATTTTAGGAAGTATTAATTCGAAGTTTGTACTTGTTGATATACAAAAGATTATTCAAGTATATCTTCAAATACTAGTATATATAATTTTAAATGAATATAAATATGTGTGTCATATATTTATTAATATTATTCTTGATGAGCATACTTATTGTTTTTAATGTCTCAGGGGACCCCGCAACATTTTAATGAGAATGAAACTATCGTAAAAACAAAGTGTTTCCATTTTTTTTATTTAATGTACTTCCTAAAACCAGTCTCCCTTATAATGTTCGCTCCTAAAGATGTCATCTGGAATGTCGAATTGTATACGTTAATATTATTTAAAAAGTGTTTTGATTCTGGGGCTTCCCTAACAGTTATCCTTTTAACGATTCTGGTGGGTCCTGAAATACGACAATAATTATATTTTTCTATTGTACAATACATTCCGGGTATTTCCACTTCAACGTACTACAGTCATTGCACAGCGTTGTCAGTCAACCTATTGAAATGATGTAATTTCTGGCATAATTACGGTCACATTCTGCATCATGGCAAAATAATTAAGTTCAGTCCTCCCCAACCTCCCCTATAGAACCAAATTGGTGGAGAACTCGAGAATTAATACAACATAACTGAAACCTACATACTGATAAATAAATGGGGATGTGGCCCCACGATGCAGCGACAGTGATAAATAACTGACGCGTTGGGGGCCAGTGATAAAGAAATGGGTGCTGAGAGGCGGCCCCCCAAGTTGGAACCAGTGATAAAGAAGGCAGTTAAAACACGTAGGAGCGACAGTGATATGAGGCTATCCCTAACCTAGGGCGGCGATATAATAGCACAGAGACAGGTTAACTCACCTCGAGGCCAGACGCGATGGTTGATCTCAGGGTTCCACCAGGATAGCTCGGTAGGCAAAGCATTAGGGCTCTCTTCTGCTGGTCGAGGATCGGCATAGCCTCATATCGGACTCAGTGGAAAGGGTACCTAACTACCAATGGAAAGATGCGTGCTTTCTAGGCAGGGTTTATTTTACAGGGAAGACATTTATAGGTACTACATACGGGGTTCAATAACAAGGGGCAGTACCTAACCTATCTGAGTTTCAATAATCTCTCTCTCTAATGCATCTCAAATCGGGCATGTTATTTAAAGGGCACAGTTAACTACAGCACAGAAAGGAGGGTTGAATATACTGCTTTCATGAGTTGGTCAGCGACTGTTGTCACGTTCCTTTATTGTAAAAGTGTGATGTCGAGGGACTCTGGATCTCACACGTACAATATCAGGCAGGTCACAGTGAGTTAATGCACTGGTCACTGACTTTAATAATGAGGTTTATGCAAAGACAATGAGTTGACAAATCTATTAAGGCATGGCAGGCGAGATGGTTGCCTCAAACCATGCGCAGCCGCCACGTGCCAAGGGCACGTAGGACGTACCTCCTTGTTCCGCTGCCGAAATCTAAGTGAGGGCAAGATGGCCGATCGCTCTCATGCCAGCGGCTACGTGCATCAAGGCACGTAGGCCGCTTATAAGCGGCCAGACACACTTTTTAACTAGCAGCTAGATTCTTCTATTTAAATTGTAGCCTACTTTGTTTCATAACAATACAAACATGGATACATAGGTACATACAATAGATTATTCCTAATGAGGGATAGATTAGAGAAAACTCATTCCAGGAATGACTAAATCATAAAGTAAAACAAAAATATATTATTACAGAGGCTTACAAAGTTGAAATAAAAAAATTATAAATATCATAAAGAAGAACAGTTTACAGAGATACATATAAAAAAAGACTCACAACCCTACAGAGAGTAGAATAAAAATTCACGAAGAAATACATAGACATATAAAATATGTTTTGAAGGAAGAATGTATCACTTTTGAAAAAATATCATTTAAGTGCTTTTACCAATATTTTTTTTGATAATCACTGGAAGCTTTAATTCAATGGGTAATGCGTTGTATTGCGTATTTGCGATGAATAATTCTAACAAGTTAATTTCAAATTTAGTTGCGTGAGTTGATGACGATAAGTGTGTTTCTTTTTGTGCTTGGGTATGTCGAATTTAATAACTAGTTTATTGTATTAAATAACAAAGTCACTTTGTTTTTAATCCACTTTTATTTTTTTATTTGTCGATTAGTTTTGATTCTGCCGAATCGTCTTCAGGACATAGAACATTATGCAAATAAAAAAATAAAACTGGATTAAAAACAAAGTGACTTGTTATTTAATACATCATATCAATCCACAATATGTTTGCTTATTCTGAAAAACTAGTTTATTGTTGACTACGTTAATTTGGTTTTTAATTAAACTGATAATTAGTTTTACCCGTATATTTATTAGAGAACTTAATCAAAACGTTCATCATTAAACTACATCAGATCAGTAAGCAATTTGTATTTCAAATCTTACATGAATTTTCTTGTTGAACGGTTTTCTACGAAGCACTTTTCTGAATACGCAAGGATTTATTTTAAATGTAGATTATTAGACAAAACTCAAGCCAATAAATGCACCTGACTTTAATTAATTTCGCGTTTTATTCTTAGACGAAGTCATTTTTTAATTTTATTTATTAATACAAATAATATAAAGTTGTGGATTATCGCTTGTCCTTTGGGTGCCATACTATATTTGACAGCGAAAGTAATGCCTTGTGACCACTATTACTATATTTAAACAATGAAATAAGGAAACATTCTTTTGAAATTCGAAATATATCTAAATAATAAAATTCTTAAGTTGGTACCTACTTGTGTTTTCCATTTTGAAAATATTCTACACAAACAAATCTTCTTCTTTGAATATGTAATCTGTGGCTAACCAGAGTGGTATATCTATGGGCTAACCTTAATACAACATGGCGGGTTCAATGTGTAATATGCAAGCAACTTATTAGCCACAAAGTTTATTTTTTTCTTATGGTAACCCTTCATTCAAATGACAACCGACCGACTTTCTGATATCCACAGAACAGGAGAATTATTCACTTTTCTGCTCCCTGCTGATTCGGTCGTGTTGTAGAACTTACTAGTAACTTGTAGATTTTCATAATGCATCACTTCTAGTTTTTAAATATACCTTCTGAACTTTGTACGCGTTGAGAAATAAATCAATCAAATGGTGAACCTTCTTTCATTAATATCTCCGCGACAATCTTTAACGAAAGCGCTTGGTAAGTATTGGTAAGTACACACAATACACTACATACCGTCGAACATATTTAATACAGACAACACAAACGTTAAAAATGTTTTTCATACTAATTTTAAAACTTTATAGAAACAGTTTTACATGTTAGATTTCATTCAAACTACTTTCTAAACTTTCCTATCACTAATAAAAATAAACTATGTTAGTTTCAGCGCAACATGTCCAGTAATTTTTGAAAAAATCTAGGACAAACAGACAGAAAAACGTCGTTATCTTTTTTAAATATAAAAAAGATAACAACTTACGTTATAAATTTACGAATGAGAAAACTATATATTTTCCTCACACGAACAAAACAATTGTTCCCAAATTAACTTGCAACATTAGCAAAATTCACCTACAATTCACCTTGGGTGCAAATTGATTTTAAGATACATAATTCGACAGTCATCTCTATTCATTTTCGTTCTTTAACGTTGTCGGCAATCCGAACGTTGATTATTATTTTTTTTATACGAGTTCATATTCGTTACCCGTCTCACTAGTCTGTTATGAGATAGATATTACCAAAATCTACTAGGATTAAAAAAATTACGAAAATCTTGAACATTATTTTTTGCGATCTTCGTGGAGATTTGACGGTAGTCGAGCTATTATAGTCTATGCATTCAATATTTAGCCCGGAGGTTGCGAGTTCGATACCCATCTTAGCGCAAAAACATACAACATTTTACATTTGGACATTGTCAGTCTAATATACTTACTGTAGAATCCGAAGCTACCAAGTAAGGAACGTTTATAGATAAATCATTAATACTAATTTTATCAACTGACTGTATAAATCAGCAAACCCTTTAAGGTGAGTCTCGGAATCTAATTTCCTTCAGGGACAAGACGCCATGTTGTTTATCCCATATTCTTCAAGCATTTAATAAGAAAAATATAGGTTCTATCAAGTAATGTATATTCCATATTCTTCAAGTATTCAATAAGAAAAAACACACGCAAGCAACATAAACTGAAAACTTGGGCAAAGCCCGATTTAATTACTTATGAAATATGAAAAAAAATTACTAAATACTAGGAAATATGTATTTTTTAGATTTCGCGAGACCTTTTTATGAATTTTTTCCATTGTTTTTTAAAGGATTTTTTCTCGGTAGCCAGAATATAGGTTCTATCAAATTATGTATATTCCATATTCTTCAAGTATTCAATAAGAAAAAACACACGCAAGCAACATAAACTGAAAACTCGGGCAAAGCCCGATTTAATTACTTATGAAATATGAAAACAAATTATTAAATACTAGGAAATATGTATTTTTTAGATTTCGCGAGTCCTTTTTATGAATTTTTTCCATTGTTTTTTAAAGGATTTTTTCTCGGTAGCCAGAATATAGGTTCTATCAAATTATGTATATTCCATATTCTTCAAGTATTCAATAAGAAAAAACACACGCAAGCAATATAATATGAAAACTCGGGCAAAGCCCGATTTCATTACTTATGAAATATGAAAAAAAATTACTAAATACTAGGAAATATGTATTTTTTACATTTCGCGAGTTCTTTTTATGAATTATTTCCATCGTTTTTAAGAGGATTTTTTCTCGGTAGCCAGAATATAGGTTCTATCAAATTATGTATATTCCATATTCTTCAAGTATTCAATAAGAAAAAACACACGCAAGCAATATAATATGAAAACTCGGGCAAGGCCCGATTTCATTACTTATGAAATATGAAAAAAATTACTAAATACTAGGAAATATGTATTTTTTAGATTTCGCGAGTCCTTTTTATGAATTTTTTCCATTGTTTTTTAAAGGATTTTTTCTCGGTAGCCAGAATATAGGTTCTATCAAATTATGTATATTCCATATTCTTCAAGTATTCAATAAGAAAAAACACACGCAAGCAATATAATATGAAAACTCGGGCAAAGCCCGATTTCATTACTTATGAAATATGAAAAAAAATTACTAAATACTAGGAAATATGTATTTTTTACATTTCGCGAGTTCTTTTTATGAATTATTTCCATCGTTTTTTAGAGGATTTTTTCTCGGTAGCCAGAATATAGGTTCTATCAAATTATGTATATTCCATATTCTTCAAGTATTCAATAAGAAAAAACACACGCAAGCAATATAATATGAAAACTCGGGCAAGGCCCGATTTCATTACTTATGAAATATGAAAAAAAATTACTAAATACTAGGAAATATGTATTTTTTACATTTCGCGAGTTCTTTTTATGAATTATTTCCATCGTTTTTTAGAGGATTTTTTCTCGGTAGCCAGAATATAGATTCTAGCAAGTTATTTGCTTTCAAAGACACCTCTCTTTTATATCTAAATCCGGTTCTGTGCCTCTATTTGCCAGTTCCCATATAATTCTCGGCAGACACAAATTTTCCTTTCTCGTTTGCTTGACAGTAAAATAAAACATCGACAAAGACAATAAAACCTTACATTTTCGGAAGCATGCTCCGTGCAAAAACCTTCAATCGGAAAATTCATATCAAAATGCTTTGTTCGAAGGTAAACAGGGTTTCGGGAATTTTTCAATTTGTAAGCTGAGTTTTTCAAGACCTTTTCATTATCTTTTGTATTAATGGCTCAATAATACGATTTTTTTATACGAATGGACATAAACGGAACAAATTAATGTTTTGAATTTTTAATATTTTTCGATTCGTTGTATGTATGTAATGTATGTAAAAAAAAAAAACACAAACACAAAAAAATCCTTTTCTCGCTGGTTGACTTTTTTTATGTTTGTGTATGTTTACAATATATTTAAAATCAAAACTGAACCTCATTTAAGTATTTTCTTTATTTCAATAACGTTTATGACTGGGAGTTTGCTGATACGCTCAACCTTGTTGACGACACCAAGGTAGTATGTTTAAACTTCCCCTTAACGCTCGTTCAGTCTAATTGGTGATAGTGGCGTCAGTGTTGCCAAGCAATATGAAAGCCAACGAATCTTGCTTTTTTTTTTTTTTTATATGAATACCTCACAAGAGTCCCAACTGCTCCCAACCGTCTGGAGCCAGTGAGACTATGACATTACCAATTGGGGAATGTTGTGAGGCTGAAGGTATGGGGAGGGGAAGGAGAAGGGGAAGAGGAAGGTTGGGAATACCTGGCTATTCAGATCTGGTCACCAAACACGGCTAAAAGCCATTTCAAGCAACGTTTCAATTCTGAATGGTGGTCTTTCACCAGGGCGATACTGAGAGTATCTTCCACTCTGGAACGTGCGCAAATATACTATATATTATTTTTAAATGAATTAATTGTGAAACAACACAAATTAATTAAATAAAAATTATTTGCGCACGCCGGGATTTGAACCCGCGACCTTCGGATTCGTAGTCGAGAGCCTTACCCCTCGACCATGGAGGCCTGCTTGTCATGACTTTATCTTTATTTAGTTATCACACCTAAATAATGAGGTACTTTCAAAACATTGACATTCCTCTTCTCTATGACCCTCAGAAGTTAATTCCGCCGCACAATATTCTAAGACTCAGTTAAATTGTCCTAAATTGATACTTAACTCTTTGATTTTATTACATAACAAAAATGCACTAAAATATGAAAAAATGAACAGAAATAATTGTACAACTTTTATTATATTGCCTGCTTAACTATTGTCATTCTAAAGCAATGTCGAATATCTTGTGGATATTTTTTACAATCTAAAAAGGGTAACCTTTTTTTTACATGAACTTCTTACAGAAGGCTTTAAAGAAAATAATTTCCCTTAGGACCTATGTAATCTTTGGGGATGCGGTGTGCAGGGTTCTTTTAAGTAAAGTGGGGAAAATTAGTTCTAGGAAGGAAAAAGATATGATAAATGGTAAGAATCTGTGGTTCTGTGCGCAGGAGTGACGAACGTATTAATCCATTCCTTCAACTGCGATACAAGACTATGGGTCGAGAGAGGCCTGCTGGAGAAGTCAAAGGGTCTCCCTCAAGTGACCTCTCCGGATCCGGCCCACCATGCAGCTGGTGGTCAGACCTAGGAAAACCTTACTCCATGAATCCGATCCTGCTAAGTCAGTAAACGATACGAACCACTTGGGCCGACCTATGGCAGAGGTATTGGTTATCCAATGAACGGTTCTCGGGGCAGTGGTACCCACACCCGCCTCCCAAATTGGTAGGTACAAACATACATTTTTATACAAGTAGCAAATTACATATTTGTATGTAAGCAGATATGGGTATATACCCACATACACATTTATACATACATTCCCTTCTACACCGAATAAAAAAGGTCCATCGGCAAATTTGTGAGCACGCTGTGCCCGTGTGCTGTATCTCTTGATTTTTAAAAATAAACCCGTATAAATTAAGCTATTACCGCCGTTGGCGTGTCTTATTTTTTCACCGCGATAAGAAAAATAAATTATGCGTCTACGACGTGTCAACTAAAACGATAAAAAGTCCGGTATATCTTGTAATTTTATATTGCTGTGGGTTACCGTACACGGTTTCATTTTAATCATTGTTTCTAGATTTCAGACCATAAAACATTCGAGATAATAAAAACGTTTCCTAAAACGGTTAATTTAATTGGTAATGTATTTTTAAAATCGTTATCTTCATTTGCATTGAAATTATGAAAGCATAGCATTACATTATAATATAAAACACATATTTTTCAATAAATTTCGAATGATGAAATCTGTTCCTTAGTCATATTTATTACGAAATTGAGATAATATGCCAATTTCAAAAAATATTCACATACTGAAAATGCCGGAGTCCTCCGATTTATCATTTCTAAGATAGCATAGTCGAAAACATCGGCAGTCCAGTAATACTTAAAAGGAAAAGCAAAACATTATATACTTTTTTTTATTTAATGTAAATCAAATTTAATAATGTTATTATTAAGTTCTGCGAGTATTTTTAGTTTTTCTTATTGTGATAGCTGTTTCGGCGTTTAAGGCCATTTTCAAACTGTGGTTAATCCATATTGTGACGACTTAATTATTTATTTATGATTTTATTTACTCCCACTCCTTTTCAATTTGGACGGGTAATGATTTATTATCTGTAAAACCGATTTAGTTAGAAAACAATTAAAATTCTGAATTCTGTGAAGTTTTCACATTTATAATGTGTTTTCTCGTATTTAACTGACAATATTTTCTTAATCGATTTATTTAAATGTGTTGTATTGTTTTGATTATGTGAACATACTGAGAATAAGCGGTGAATATGTAATTTTACTTACTTTATTAATTAATGTTATATTAGGATCATTAGTTCGTTTGTTAATTTCTAATTGTTCAAATAATTTAATCTAAGGACCGTTCTTTTATTTTATTATATAACTACCGGACTTTCAGCTTTAAGGTACAAACATATGTGCTTGAAAGCAAATTGAATATAAAAAAGAAGTTGTTTGTGCCACTGAAGTCTCAACTACGGATTCCACTATTCGGAATGTTATAGTTTAACTCTTCCAGAAGACTGTATACTGCCAGTATCGCCCCTGTGAAAGACCATACTTCAGAAACGTAACGCTGGTAGAAATGGTTTAAATCGTGTTTATTGACAAGATCTGAATTGCTTGGTACTGAACATTCCTCTTCCCCAGGTCATTTCCTTTCCCGCTTCTTTTAGCAACGTACCCCAAATTAGGAATACCATATTCTCGCTGGCTCCGGATGGTTGGAACTATCACTTAAAAAAGGTGCATAAAGCGGTTATGTTCGAGAGTGAAACAAAGACACCACGTGTTTTATTTCGACAAATAATTTTAAAGTCCGTGTGGTTAATAAATTAACGCAAGCCCAAACATTTTCAACCATGTAATTGGCGAAAAATAACCGATTTACAAGAATTTATGTTAATAATTTATCAAGAATATAAAACGCGTGTTGTTCGACACGAATATTTTAGAATTATTGTTTTAATGGTGGTCCCTAACCCTTAACCTGAACGTTGGTATCAGTTATAAGGAATAATTATTTCCAAAAGCGCAAAACATATCTGTTTGCGCGAAACATTTTACCCTAATAAAATAAATCTTTCAGGAGAAAAAACATACATAGGGGGAAAGTTAAGCAGTCAAAATAGCAAACTGTGTTTGTTCGAGGATTTAAAACATAAAAAAGCTATTTTCTGCTCTCCACTATACATAATAAATCTCTTGAATCCTGCCATAATGTATGGGGATGGATTGTTTGCCAACCTAGGGCCCTTGAGTCAACAGAACTGGAAGTAATGGGAGAAAGCCTGAGATTGTCCGGTTTTTCTATTCGAGTAGATATATATATCTTGGAAGAGTACAGTTTTCGTGCTTAGCTTTAGCTTCTTAAGTTTTCTCTGCCTACGGTCAATGGTTGTTTGCTTTTTTTAAGGACTCCAAACAAGATTTCCAACTGTCGGGGCCAGTGAATTTATTTCAACCCCATTGTTGGAGAAAATTTTGGGAAAGTCAAGTTTTCGTGTTTGTAGATATATATAGGAGTGTATAATTTTTTGGATTTAATTTAAGCTACAAACTTTTTTACTATTCTACACCATACTACACAAGAGTTCCAGCTGCTCGCAACCATCTGGAACCAATGAAACAATGACATCCCCAAATTGGGGTATATTTTAAGGCTCAAAGTATTGAGGAGGGGAAGGAGATGGGGGAAAGAAAATACGGCTAAAGCCATTTCAACAACATTTCGTTTCTGAATGGTTGTCTTTCAGCAGGGCGATACTGATAGTATCTGCCACTCTGAAACGTGCCGCAAATATACCACATATTATTTTTAATTAATAAATTTTAATGAGAAATAACGCAATTTAATCAAATAATATTTACTTCCGCACGCCGGGATTAGAACCCGCGACCTTCGTAAATGTAGCCAAGGATCGTAACTACTCAACCATGGAAACCGTCATAGACTATCCCCAATCTGCGGTTCTATGTAAGTACCAGTTTTTTGTGCGTGGTGCCACACAAGACTGTGGGGTTAGTATAAAGAAGGGCAAGAAAGAAAATATATTCAATAAATATGTGTTTAAAACCCTTTAAACCTATCACTCAAAACCTGCTAACCAGAGCGATACTCACAGGTTATTTCAGTAGTCAAAGTAGCGGGAATAGTTAATTAATTCATTGTCAAAATAGTTAAGGACAAGGTATTTCAATGTTTTTTTTTTATA
Source organism: Halesus radiatus (assembly GCA_022606495.2). Classification (NCBI taxonomy): domain Eukaryota; kingdom Metazoa; phylum Arthropoda; class Insecta; order Trichoptera; family Limnephilidae; genus Halesus; species Halesus radiatus. The sequence continues at coordinate 131,007 of JAHDVE020003210.1, forward strand.
TGTGAACAAAATTTAACCTTTAAACCCATTTAGCTGATGTGTACCCGACCTTGCTCGGGTATTTTTTTGTTTGTAATGAAGTTATGAAGTTGTGAATTCTTGCTTGTCATTAGGGTGCCATAATTGATTTGACAGTGAAAGTAACTATCTCCAAATAAAGAAACATTCATTTGAATAGTTTATTTCATTCCAAACGTTTATTTTTTCAAAATGTATCTAAATCATAAAGTTCTTAAGTAGGTACTTACTCGTGTTTTACATTTTGAAAATATTCTCTCCAAAAAAACCTTCTTCTTTTGAATATGCAATCTGTGGGTAACCAGAGTCTTATATCTATGGGCTAACCACGTTATAGCAAAAGTTTTACGTATTGGATTTCATTCAAACTACTTTCTAAACCTTCCCGGCACTAATAAAAACAAACTGTGCTATTTTCAGCGAAACCGGTCCAGTAATTTTCGACAACATCTAGGACAAACAAACAAATTTACTTTGTTATTTTTTTTTGATAGAAAGCAGTCACTTTGTGGTTAGACATATTTAATGAAAATAAACTGCTGAAAATAAACTGCCTGAAGATGCTTATGTTAAGCGAAACCGGTCGGTCGTAATGAAATTAAATCAAATTCTCGTGAGTATAAAGAAAGTTATTGTTTTATTTTCATTAAATTTATTTATGTATATATAGAAGACAAAAGAACTCTTACACGCAGTATTCCGAATCCCGAAATCCATAAACAAACGATTTTTTCTTTATCATGTACAGTTGCAAAAACATAAAGAAACTTACTATTTAATTTCTACGAAAGATTGGTATTCACTTTTTGGCGTCATTATTAATAAATTTTCAAAGTGGTGTTTACAAAGATTTTTTTATTAATTTATAAATTTACGATTTAATTCACTCTCTCAGAAGTGCCAAAAGTTAGTTAATGAAAGGGTACTGGTTTCTTAAAGTGTTACTTAAGTATACGTCAGAGCAAATATTACGCTCAGCCGTTTTGGTTGTGTTAAGATGGTGTAGGAGTAGATGGACAAGTTTTATTTTGACAGTTACATAATCTGGTTCATGAAAATGGTCCGGAGAATAGTTATCGAATGCCTATTATTTTGGATAACATTCCTTATAAGTTGATATGCGAAGATTTATTTAAACATTGCACTCATTCTCTTATTTTTTGTTCAATTATTAGTTAATACAAAGGAGAAATCTTAAATACAGATTAAAGCAAATAATACCTTTTTTCAAAAACAGCACACCAAGTACAAGACGTTAAAATTGTTTTTTGTTGGGAAATGTCTTTGTCTTTTAATATTTTTTGAGAATTTTGGATTAACGATAGTCTTGTACTAGGTGTGCGAAATATAGAAACGTAGTTGGATGATTTGTTTTTTTTTTCTCGCTGATGTGTGAAAATAACAAGTTTAAATTGGGAAAATCGATCCCGCATCCAATTTAATTACCTGTGTTCAATCCCTACATTATTAATTGCGGTACAGCCGATGTGAACTCGTGATTCAGCCGCTGTAAATTAAATTAACATGATACTTTGCTGCGTAGCTTCATTTAGTGCATATCTATGCTCTGCTTTAATGTAGACATAGTTTCGTTATATTCGATGGTACCCTTTTGTAATGCGCGACAGTAAAGGTACTGTTTAAATAGTATATTTGCGCAAAGCAAAGCTCGAATTTTCCACTATAAACTACAATCTCTGATAGTCAATTGAAAAATGTCTGATTTATTGCATTTACATAGAACTATACATGCATCAATTATTGTTCAAACATTTTATTCCAAATTAACATTAATACATCAACAAGAAAATCAATACGGAAAATAACAATAATTTTCTATATTAAAGCAAACAACACTAACTAACTCACTAACTAACCATCACGCCGTTTTCTCGAAGGGGTAGGCTGAGAGGACGGACCGCCAAACAACTCGACCTCGCCATACACTTCTTGCTTCATTCACTTTCATACAACGTCTCATACATTCTCTTCTCTTATTTCGACTTCTGACATGGCCCGACTCAAGCATTTGATTCACTTGATCGTGCCATGTCTTCCTCGGTCATCTCCGGTTTCTTCTTCCATTCACATTCGCGTCATACATCTCCTTTCTTGATTCATTCGCTCTACATGCCCAAACTATCTAAGCGTCCCTTTCTTAATTTTGCTCACTACGCTTACATTAGCCTTGCATTCTTTACGAATCTTAACATTTTTACTAACTAACTAATTATCTAACCGTGATGGTTAGTTAGTTGAGTATATATGTTGTGGGGCATATTGCTTTTTATTAATTATAATTCACATACAAACAATGATTTTAGTTAACAATAGGTATCCAATAGGCTTTAGTCTGTTGTTGAATAGGTAGTGAAGTAATTGGAACCTAAAATTACCCAATATGTCGTACTTTTTAATGATGTTTTTTGGACCCTTATATTTCAACATGTAAAAATAATATTATCAACTTATTCTACTATTAAAACATAAACGAATTTTTTTATACCGTTTGGTCGATGACAAGCTGAAATTGGTATGATCCAAAAATAATTGTGGAAACAAGTTTAAAACATATTTTTTAAATTATATCATAAAAGGAATTCCAACATTTTTAACTCTGCGTTATGACGTGGGTAACAAATGCGATCCCTTGCCATTTTTACGCAAAAAAATTATTTTGAAAAGTTTTTTAAATGCTTTTCGAGTACAAATACCTACCTACCTATAAACATTCCGGCCAGTTAAACGTCGTGACATGACCCTGGTGGGTACTTGTACGTCCCACTCTAACAAACAGGCCACTACTTGATTCCTAACGAGTAAATTACTGATTCCGTTAGCTGCCAAATGATAAATGCACTTCACAACTGGCTCAATTTTTGATGGAGGTCACATGGGGAATACTGCTTGCCAGCAGTGACGGGACTTTACGACTTTCAATACTTTTCGAACTACCCGCGCATCAGATTTCCATAATATATACCACTAGTAAAGCCACTTATAATCTGATATATAAAAGTAGGCAACTGAGGGCGATTCGATCGTTTAAAAGATTTTAATGCAAATATGGCTGGTCGGAAAATCAAAGGAAGTTTTTAAAAACACAATGGTCCAAGTGCATATGTTTTATTTTAACAGAATGGTGTTCGGAAATTTGTGGTACTTTCCTAGAGAGCTGATTCTACATCATATTAAAAAAAATAATAATAATATATAGTATATTTGCGCACATTACAGAGTGGAAGATACTCTCAGTATCGCCCTGGTAAAAGACCACCATTCAGAATTAAAACGTAGCTTGAAATGGCTTAAAATTAAATTCCAAACTTTAGTTACATACACATACTCGTACATAGAGTATATACATAAATCTATTGATTATTAGTTATTTCTCAATTACTCTAACCTACTTTCCATAATATCTGAAAATATTAATATTAAATTCATTGAAACACTCTTTTTGGTAAAATATTCCACTTCTCTTTTTCAAACATTTATTTGGTCGGAGATAAAACAGATATTCCCAGTCAGTGCCAGATCAACGAATTCATGAAAGGCGTAGTGTAAATTTTATAAATTACATGTGTTCATCTACCAAACAAGTATAATCGTTATATATTCTTTACATTTATCAATGCAAAATATATAAGTATCACAACTGGTGCGCATCGTGGAATACAGAACTTTATCTCAAGAAATTTACCTGAATCTAAAGACACTAATGTTTTCGACGACAGTATTGGCAAAACATTATTTGCTATCACCAAAACGTGAAACTGATTTTTTTCTATAAATTAATCTTAACGAGTTGACCATAGATATACAAAGAATTTTAATTTTTGTATGCCGGCCTAATGGCGCATTATCTTGGTTTTCTTGAGGTTCATCTATGATCCAATATTGCCGGATTTTAATTAATTTCATTCAGTATTGACATCGCTAGGCTTTTTCTGGTACTTTTTAGAAAAATTACTTTTCCTTAAGCTTAAAGACTTCTCTGCCGGTTCTCTCGGATGACAGCTGTCATTCAGCGAATGGCATTCTTAAAAATATCATAATTTTGCATACTTTTAACAGAAGAAAAACTCAATATTATTGTAAGTATTAACTTTAAACATTGTTAGTGAGTCATTTTTCACACAATAATGCTATTTAAATTAACCGACTTAACGTTATTGCGATTTTTGTAAAGTACCTATGGCAAAAATACAAAATTTAAGATAAAAGTGATTTAAATTCTAAAAACTGATTATAATAAATTACACGTGTAAAGAAAGGAATAATAACTACACGTGGTGTACTCATGCTTTTTAATAATATTGTGGTAATTAAACCATAAACTCCTTTAAAATATATATATATATGTATATCATTGACATGTAATGGGACTTGAAGTTAAGCAAAATGTCTCTAAGGCTAAGGAAAAGGATACAGAATTTTCCTTAAAAAGAACCAGAACAGGCCTCCTGGTGTTTGTTGTTGTCGCTAGTAAAATTGAGCATAAAATTAAGAGTAGTTACGTAGTAATCTTACGCTGTATAAAAAAAGGGAGGTCCGTGAAATGGATTTCAATATTACACCATGCATTCTTTCGACTTCCAATTTTTCTCCGTCCTTGCCCAAAGGAAAGGGGTTTTTTTATCAAAATAATCGATAATCTGTACCCTTACAGGCTTAAGCACGGAAAACTCAGGGGAACTGCACTCGTACCAGTCACGTAGGTTTCACAAGCATGAGTTTCGGCTTTTTCTTCTATTACGTCTTTAAGCCATTGCCCATTCTTCCTCTCCCCATCGTATTTCTCTCTCCACTACATCCAGCCTCACAACATACTCCCATTGTGGATGCCATAGTCTCACTGGCTCCAGACGGTCTCTAATCCGGTATTCACATTTAAAAACAATAAAAAATATCATTTAAAAAAAAAATAATTAAAAAATAAACGGAATTTTAAAAATTATAAAAATAAATTGGTAAGCTTCTGCGGTGTTTGGCCATTTGCCACATTTTCTATCCGGGGTGTTTTGAGCTCCCATCTTCCACGCCAATGCTTGGCGTATTGTCCAATTACCTTCTGACTTTCTGTACTGGGCGCAAAATTGTACAGATCTGGCCCTGTCTTCGATACATGGCCAATTGTACAATGTTCAAAGCAGAAACGTATTCAGTATCCATAGTAATAACATTCAGCAGCCGGGTCTCGAAATCTGAAATCACTGACGTGAAACGGTATTGTTCCATATGCCGTGAACTATATCAAAGGATTACATATTGAATAATTATAATTTGCCAAAATAATTATTAACGGCTTAATTAAATATCGTAATCTACGCTGATGTAGCGGGGATGTTCTAAAACAAAATGACTGGAGGCTGACGTTTTAATTGAAATTATAATTATTTTAGGAGATAGATTGCTAGTACTTGTATTCAATTACCATTATATGTAGATGCTTAGAGATACTGTTAAAAACTGTTATTTGAGTTAAGTGCAGACAGGTTGTACCCGATAAACATTCAGCCATGCAATGGTAGAAAAAATGCAAAATCATATTTTTTTGGTTTGAAAATTAGATGGCCTAGAACTGTCATATATGACAAAATTAAATACTGCAGGTAGAACACACCTTTCGCTTAATAGTCATTTTTGGTAAGCTTTTTTGTAAGCCTAGAAAAAATACGGTATCAGACTTTAAAGTTTAAAGTGTAAAATCTCTTACTTACGAACCCTTTTTTCGATATTGTTGTATTGTTCATTGTGGCAAATTAAGTTCGTTTTAGAATATGGCCGTCAAATATTTTAATAATTATACCTGAGCTTTACAAAATAAAATAAAACACGCATTTCCGTGAGGTTTTTTTTGCGTAAATCGAAACATGTGGCCGATGTTAAGCAGGAATTTCAACCTTTTCGCGCATAAGGAGTAGTGGTGAGTGAAGCGGCTCGGTTTAGTGATCCGGATCACTAAATCAGCTCTCTGTAAAGACAATCCGCATGAAAACTGGATGATAAAAGTATCGTGTTAGAGCGTCTTAAGGACATCTTTAGGAGAGCCAAGGGAGCGAGGGAGAGGGCATGGACCGAACCGGTACACAACAAAGAGCTTATTTAGTAATTTGCCCACCACTAATAAGGAGTACGTGATTTTGGTCGAATTTTAAGAAGTGGATCGCCTTAACCCGCATTTCCTGAGCTTATTTGAAGTTTTTTGTTTTTGTTTTAATTCCTTTATTTTCTTTCAAATGTTACATAATTTTTCATGTCCAATCAAATTGATTGATATTAATGTATGATCGTGTGAAATATATTGAGATTCGTAAAGAATGCAAGGCTGATGTAAGCTTAATGAGTAAGATTAAGGAAGGGACGCTTAGATGGTTTGGGCATGTAGAGCGAATGAACGAAGAAGGGAGTATAAGAAGAATATATCACGCGAATGTGAATTGAAGAAGCCGGGAATGCCCGAGGAAGACATGGCACGATCAAGCCAATCAAATACTTGATTCGGGCTATGTCAGAAGTCAGAATAATGAAAGAGAATGTATGAGACGATGTATAAATGTGAATGCCAAGATCGAGTTGCTTGGCGATCCGTCCTCTCTGCCTACCCCTGCGGAGAAACGGCGTGATTGTTAGTTAGTTATATCAATTGTGTCAATGGGTTCTTAAAACAGTCAACGTTTTAAACTTATGAAATGTGCATATATATCACATTATTATAAAAGAACAATATTTATTAAAAAAAAATTAGAGAGGATGCAAAAGTATTAGAAACATCGAAACAAAGAAGGGCACGAAAAATACAGGTAAAATCAGATAAAAAATAAATAAAAAAATCTTAGTAACTTTTATTGAATTGGTTAACATGTTCTTAAGTTTTTGGATATAGTATTCTAAGGTTCTTTGACCGTATTCATTTGGGTATCCGGGAATTAGAAATCCATCGTTTTCTGGGAGTCTTGTGACACTATTTTTTTTATTCAGATTGAGATGTATGCTGACTGACGATTTTAAACCACCCTATAGCCCGAACAGGAAAAAAATTAACAGAATTGTAGTTTTTTTTTTCCGGAATGTCTAAAATGAAAATATAATTTTTTCTCAATTGAAGTAAGGGTGCATGTTTTTGCTATGGTGAGTGTATGGATTTGAGTTAGAATGGGTTTTAGTAAATACCGCTACAACTGGATTCGACACAAATGATTTCGACTGCTTCTCCTCATTTCTATAAAATAAGTTTATTTATGAACCGTTTTAAACAGAAACATTCCTTTGTGTTAAACAAAATTCGTACAGCGTTTTCCGCGTACGCCGTAATACAATAATGGTTCCCTCCGTTCCCAGGAAAATAAAAAAAATATAATTTAACATTCGTATTCCCAGTGCAATTAAAGTAATGGAACAGAGTCCAAAGGGACCTAGGAAACATGCGACGACAGAAATTGAATTACATTCAAAATAACATTCACGAGCTGTGGAAATAAACCGTGCCTTTTTATCTCGTGTTGAATAAACGCCATCGAATATTATACCCTGATGAATTATTAATTGAAGTAACTTTTTCAATTATTGGGATCATAAAGAAACCACTTGGGTAAACCTGCCCCTGGCGTTGGTTCAGATAATTATTCCCAGGTACACGGTACAAATTTCTGAAACTATTTCAGTCGGCTTCCTAATACTACTCGCCTGTATAAAAATATAAAAGAGTTTTTGTTGGTTTGTTCAATTCCTTCCATTAATTTTGTTCACGAGTATTCTTGCACAAGTTAAATCTGTTTTGGATAAAACCGTTGTTTCTGGAGTAGATCAGAGTGAATGCAACAATGATTATTTATCTGAAAACGGTTTATGAATTCATATCAGTAAAAACAATTTATATAATGCACTTCGTTCTATAATGACAGATACGTTCAATATAACAGATCAGAGATCGAAACATTTCATTCTGCATTACGGACATGCGAAATTGTTGAACTTTGAAAAGAATATGATTATTTAGGTGTCATTTTTGATTGTTTTTTCAAGTGGGATTTACAAATAAATAAGGTTTGTGTACGACTAAGAACAATTGTTAGAAGATTATTTAAATTGAAATTCTTTGTTCCAATCTGTACATTTCGAATAATTTATTTATCATTAGCGGAATCTGTTATAAGGTATGGAATTACATTTTGGGGACGTTCCTGTAAAACAAATATCATCCATGTTCAATCAGTTCAAATTCCTTGGTTAAATTATTAGCTAATAAAAGTTTATACGAACAAAGGCATAATACTACATGCTTTTATCAGAGTCTCAGAATTATTTAAGTAAGAGTAATTCTGTGGTGCAAAATTATATTTCAGCATCATAATAACCCCATATATTTTACAGATAGACTAGAGTACACTTCCAATACTCATCTCAATTTTAATGATGGATTAATGATTTCTAAGGATATATACAAATATGGACAAAGAACTTTAGATTATGTGATTTTTAGCTGTTTAAATATGTTACCTGCTGAAGTAAAAAAAATGTACTAAAAATAAACATTAGATAGTTAGGAAATATTATTTTATGTACGATTTATTGTGGTTATTTTTTTTTTTTTTGAGAAATATTTTTGAGTAAGATTCATACGAAATATTTATGTTTTAAGTTTATTATATATGTTTTTATTTTATATAGATAAATAGAAAAATAAAAAACTAACTACCAAATACATGCACCCATTTCTCGCCTACATACACTTGGAAACAAATTCATCTCTACTATAGATATATTTAATATAAGGTTACCCATTTTTCAAAAATACCTGAATTATATTTTTAAATTACAACGATTATAAGAGCATCGCATAAGAGCTGTTGTTTAATTATTTTTTTAGATAATCTTTTTACTTGTCCACAATCCAAAAGCTTGTTCCTCTTATCTCTTTCTATGTGTTATGTAGTATATTATGTATTGTGCAATTTCATACATTTTTACGTCATACGAAATATAAAAACACATCGATTTTTTCACAATATCATGCACGCATACTATATTATTTTATGCACATGTATCTTACATATCATATAGATCAGGCTATTACTATTTTCTTTTTTTTAAAGTATTATATCTACAAATTAAAAACCTTTCCCTTTATAACTTCTCTGTGTCATTCACTTATACATTATTATACTTACGTATATATCATAAATATTTTACACTTATATACCAACTATGCATCATGTTCTTTTTTTTATTTTTGTTAATGTTAAGCCTTTTTTTCTATCTGTACACTTTAATGTTAAACAAATAAATAAATATATTTTGTAACTAAACCTTAACAGTAAATTTAGTATAAGATTTTGAATAACAAGCTCCCGTTAGTCAAACTACTAAAAACGGATTTATCCGGACTTTTTGCCTTATATTTTGTAAAATGTATTTTTTTGTCTTTGTCAAAGATTTTAAAAAAATAAATAAAAATTCAGCATTTTGCTTCTATTCTATCGGGTATTCTATTGTATATATTAGTCTGTTGTCACTTATCTACTTCATAGATTCTATGAAATGTATGTGTAAACGATAGAAAACATTCTACATAATATCTATTTCATGATCTATTTCATAGAATCTAAGAAGTAGATATTACGGAGAACGTTTTCTATCGTTTACATAAATATTTTTCTTCCCAGTTAAGGCCATCCACCGGCTAAAATTTTAACGAAATCACAAGCTCCTTATGCAGGTGGCGACAAGGTTCAAAATCCCGCTGTACATCGGCCGCATGTTTCGATTTCGGCAAAAAAAACATCACCAAAATGCATGTTTTATTCTATTCTGTAAAGCTCAGACATAGTTATTAAAATGTTTTACGGTCATATTCTAAAAAACTTAATTTATCCCAATGAACAATGCGAAAATATGGGAAAAAGAGTTCATAAGTAGGAGATTTTGCGCTTTAAACATTTTTTTACTGTCTCATACTTTATTTTTTTCTTAGCTTATAAAAAGACATACCAAAAAAACTGACGGTTAAATGAAAAGCCAAGGTGTGATCTACTTGCAGTATTTAATTCAATTATCTATGATATTTCTAGGCCAACAAATTCTCAAACCGAAAACACACGATTTTGCATTACTTCCCATTGCATCGCCTTAAATACAGTAATTACTCGGTACGTAGAATTGTCATATATGATATGCATCGGCGGTAAACGTGATCTTATTATATTTAGAAATTGCATTCCGAGAATCTCTCACTTTCTGCATATTTTTATACATGTTTTGTTTTTTTGTTCATGATATTTTGTTCTGCAAATCTGAACCTTTTCACATCCCACACCACTGTAAATATATAATGTAAATACGTTTTCGTTTAACGCCTCGTTGGCAATTTAAGTCGTTTAAGGGTTTTTTAACACGATTTTATAGTTATTTTCTAGCTTTGGAGAGATTTTTTTAAGGAAAATACCTCAATAAATATTATTTTTTAAATCATTTGGCAAGTGGTTTTCCGTTGAGTTTTTATCTCAATGAAATATATTTCACAAACCTGAAGTTTTAGATGATAAATCACGGATGACCGAATCATAAGCGTAATTAATAAGTATAAGAAATGGACACTTAGGTGTTTAAGACATGTAGGAGGCCGATTTTATCTTTATATTGTGTTGATTTTTGTATATTAGCTTTTTTATTGACTTTATTTTTTACTGTTGTTTGTTTCAGTGAACCAATTATTTTCATTGCAATATTAATGGAACTCATTTTCCTAATAACTGTTACTATTATAAGTATCCAAACATGTTCACTTGACTCTCCTAAAACGGTAAAAACTTAGTCAAAGTGTTTTCTTTGTGAATATTTTTATAATTAATCTAAACATATTTTTTATTCACTTATACGGTAGTATGTGAAAAGACATATATATATATATATATATATATATATATATATAAATGTGTGCTTTCTATCCATTCTACCTACAATTAAATAAGATTATATTGTTATATTACCATACGTCACATACGCTCCTACGCCATGGTGTTTTGATAACATTTATTAAGTTTCGTGGACGTAGGACAAATAGCTATATAGCTTCCATATATCTCTATAGCGATTGTACCGAACGTAACCGCGCATCTTATCATATGACTACGAGGACGCTACTTTACGCCGTATTTACGTACAACCCCTTCCACATCGTTCGATAGACTGACAGAGGCGGAGCACTATACGCTGTATTTACGTCGTATCCCCTCTCCGCCGCCCAAGCAATAAGCAAGAACGCGATTGGTCAAACCCATCGAATGAACGAGCGATTTGCGCAATGCCCCGTTGAAAACTCAAATTACCCAAACTTTAAATTTAGAATTACGAGAGTCCCGCTACATTCATCATAAACAAACGTATATATATTAAACGGTGGGACTCTCGTTAACATTTCTGATTATAAATTATGTGCACAATTGTCAACATTTAGTAGTTTTAAGAATTCTTCCGTACACTGTCGAAGTTGGGGCCCTCATAATAAACTTGTATGCTTGGTTATAATGTTAATAAATATGGTGGGAACAAGGGAGTTAAATGAGCGGAATCGTTCGAGAGAATTCTATTAGTTGCAAAATTTTATATATTTTAAACTAACCACGTATAAGCACAAAACGCTATACAAAACAATACGTCGATAACGCAGGGCGTATCGAGCGTACATCCACCAAACCAGCGCACGGTCCTATCGCGTCCGATAAATACTCCGCGATAGGCAACCGTTCGTCAGTCAGTCACTCTCTCGCTCTCTCTCATCCAGTCATCACTTGAACTCTCAACAAACTCGACCGCTCCGCTCTTTTCAACTAGCCGGCTTCACACTTGGACATCTTTACATCGACTTTGACTTCCACCCTTTGGAAAATTTGGACCAAGTCCACATACCTAGCAGCCCTCCGACTAGAAGACCCACCCCTATTTACAGTCAATATAGACGACAAGTGGTCCGATATAGCGATACATTTATTAATGTACATTATTAATTTACATTCTTATATAATAAACATATATACAAAAATACACATACATATATTATAATAAATGTATCGCTGTAAAGACATGATGGCAACTGTAAATGTAAATAGCTAGCGAAAACTCGTGGTACAAGCCGGAAACTGGTGAATCTACATCACATTTTGAGACGATTTTATAAAACAACTTTTTTATTTATTTGAGCTTTCGTTTTAGAGTAAATCAAGTCGAAAGTTGAATTTTTTAGATGGATTTGAAAAACAAACGGTCGCTAGGGAGCTTTTATCAGCCGTTTATTGTCTTTCAAAATGTGTCACTGCCTAAACCTGGATCCAATAGTTTCTTAACCCTAAGTTTTCCGAAAAAGGGGACAAAATTTTATTCACGAATCAAATTTTTTATTTCTCTATTTGACGTAAATTCTCCAGCTTCCCTCTTGTTCCACGAACTTCCTATGGCTATATATACAAGTAAAAAAATAGTTGTTTCGCATGTATTCTTCTCTGCCTAGCCCTACATTGAGGAGGCTTAGTTTTAATAACTTAATTAAAAATTTCTTTGTTTTCACCACTTTATTAATATATACATATCAACATGTTTTGAAAGCGTTTCTTTCCTCATTACGAATATACAGAATTCATAGGCTTAGTTTTATTTTCTTCCTTTTTTGTTACAAATAATTGAGATAATGATATCCTCACTGGGATCTCCCGTCATGAGGATTTCGTTTCCATGTTATAATTTAAATACTTAAATAATATAAAATTGCAGAGTAAACTATATATATTATTATTACGTGGTGTTTTAGTGTAGATCTACGGTGTCTGTTTCAGTCTATATTTCGTTTTAATATTCGTATATCCGGCCCGGTCATCTGGAATAAGCGTCCCCCAAATATTTCTAACATCTAGAATTTAGCAGAGTTCAAACGGATATTAAAAACAAAATTATTCAAAAAATCCTATCTGATATAAAACATAAATTCATTTACGTAGAAACAGAATTTCAGGAATTTTTTTCTTTCTATCCTCCATAGCTTATTTAGTTGCAGTTTTCTCCCCTTGTTATTTAATTCCATTAGTATTCAGTGAAAAACCATGTATATAATGTCATATAATCTACTCTTGCTCCGTTGTTATTTGTACCTACGTGATATTTGATTATTTACACCCTTTGTTTGTAAATCGTTTTATTATTATATCTGCTCATCAATAATGTATGCATAGTTTTAATTTGCATATATATATACTATAACAACGGATATACTATGTATTATATCTGTTATTTTAGAATTATATTAGGTTAGGTTAGTTAGTATAAAGCGCACTTGAGGTGAACCTTCACAAAACTGCGCCATAGAAATTTACTCTTATTATTATTATTATTATAAATATATTTTTTATTTCACTCCCCATATTTTGAATTCACATTTATATTTGAGTTTTCAATGTCAATTGGTTTGTAATGTATAACTGACAAATATATAACTTTTTGGTTTCCTTATCCCAAGGCCGAAAACACCCTTCCGAAATAGTACCCAGTTTTTCCTATCTTATTCCTCCCTATCCGGTAAGAAATTATGAGTTTTTCGCTCATCGGCCCTCTCCCTGGTTGAATAAAGAACGATCGAGCGTGCAGGAAAAGAGTGAAGCCAGATTGAAGACGAACTAACAGCACCCCAGGCGGTCCTTAGGAACATCCATTCGCCGTTCTGTGCTCCTGGTAGAAATAACCAAACAACATCCCTTTTTTAAATCCAAAAAGGCGAGCCTTATAAATTTTGTGTCATCTTTATTTTTATTTTGACAAATTGTTTTATTATAAATGACAGAAAAGTGTGGAAACCATATTTCACGTTGTATCCCTCGGGGGTTTCGAGATGTTCGATTTCAGTCAAAAGTTTGTTTTTGCAGAGAATCAGTTTTATAGTAAATGTAACCTTTTATTCCTCGGAGTTGGTCACTCAAAAAATATAACATTTTTTCTATGTGTCCTGCTTAATAATTAATAGGTCTAAAATACAAGCATGTGACATTAGTAACGAACTCTTGATGTTTGCTTAGAAAAAGCGTAAGAATTTGTTTACGTTTTAATTCATCCTCCGTAGCATTTTGGTGGGCATACCTTTAGCTCAGGACGTAGGGGATTTAATTTCCAATTCCTTCTAGTGTGTGTAAATTAAAAATAAATTAGTTTTTTTTCCATAAACTTGTCAATATTTTTATCGTCACAATCGTTCTACATCGATTAATTGTTTTCACATTATTACAAACTTACACTTTTTAATAATAGCCATATTCAAATATTCAACGAACAATTCATACCCGTTCTACACATGGCCATGTACGCCACTAGTATTATTTCGTCGCCATACTGCTATACAAGAAAGTGATTTAAAGATTTAGACTTTCTTAAAACACCTTATTAAGGATTTTTTTTTTAATATTTATATTGAAAAAATAATAATGCTTTTGGTCTATGAAATACAATATCTATATTTTTGTAATTTTAAGTAAGAAAAATAATGTAGCATACGTAAAAACCACATACTCATCTTTAGTCAGCTGATATCAATTAGACTTCTTAAACAGACATGTAGAACGCCACATAAAACTCGATTATACCAAAAACCCATTTTTGGATTTTTTGCAGTTATTCAATTTAGGAGTATTTTTTTTTTTACAGTAACTCCACACAGGAGACCAAGGAGGAAATAATTTCCCTCAAGGCCTATATCATCTTTGGGGATGCTGTGTGGAGGATCTTTTAGAGGATAGGAAGGAGTGAACTTGGGTCTTGAAGAGACCCATGTTATAGGATGGAGGAAACACAGAGGCCGGCAGATCATTCCACAGCCGAGCTGTTGAACACAAGAACGAGTCGTAGAAGCGACCCGTTCTCATGTGACAAATGTCAACCGTGTGCAAATGTTGGGCGCGCGTTTGGCGTGTTTCCCGACTATGCACCGGTGCCGAAGGGATCAATGACGCTAGTTCCTCGGAGCATCTTCCATTAAAATACCGGTAGAACAAGGACAGCATTCCCACCTGACGTCTGTGCTCCAAAGATTGCAACCCATTTGTTAAGATAGGCGAATCTATCAAACGGACCGCCCGTTTCTGCACAGAGTCAAGGTTTTTTTTCAGATATTTTGGGACTCCCGACCAGAGGTGGCTGCCAAATTCTACAATGGGGCGAACTTGCGATTTGTACAGGGTCAGCAGTTGTGTACTATTAAAGTATCTGCGGGCTCTGTACAATACGCCCAGCTTCTGAGAGGCTAACTTTACTCGGGTTTCGATGGAGCCCCCATACCTGAGCTGGTCACTTAAGGTTACACCAAGCATATCAATGGAGGGCTTGTTGGGAAGATTGCTTCCATTAAAGGAGACTAGATTGTCATTTCGATCCCTTTTAGACGTAATCAGACATGATTGGGTCTTTGAAACATTAAATTCGACGAGGTTATTCTTACCCCAAGAGGAGACCCTCTCAAGGTAACCGTCCATTCTCTGTTTCAAAGCCCTCCGAGCCGTTGCAGTTTGTGTGCCCTTTGGGGGCTTGTCAAACAAAAAGCAATCATGGACTGTACTGTCATCCGCGTAACAATGGATTGGTGCACATGTCAAGAGGTCATTGATGTGCAACAAAAACAATGTCGGAGACAGAACCGATCCTTGTGGGACGCCAGCATTTATTGAATGCGAGGAAGAGATGAAACCATCAGCAACCGTCTGAATCGATCTCTCCCTCAAAAAGTCGGCAATCCACGTACACAAGGAAACAAGTCCGTAAGAAGGCAGTGTTGACAAGTCCTCGGTGCCAAACACGGTCAAAGGCCTTAGAAATGTGTATGGCGACGACTTGTACATTCCACTTAGTTTCTTACCTGTGGTAAGGATTTTTTTTAAAATTTAATAATAACTATTATTATTCATTTAAAAAAAACAGTCAGTTTGATAATGCCTTCGGAAGGCGGAACAGCTGTCACGCGTATGTTTTATTTTTTTTAAATTGAATAACAAAAATGGTATTCTACAAATTAAACTTGAACACACTAAGTCAACAGGAATAATAAAAATCAAATGAAATTTCAATAAATTTAATGTTGGTATATTGAGTACCAACGTACATATTTTTTTCCAATTAAATTCAATAAATCTACAACACCACCATATAATATTATATATGTGCTAGCATTGTTGTTTGGCACATTGTGACAATGTCGTATTGAATAAGTAGGTCCTAGATACATCGGTATACAATAATAAACATATATTTATATTTATATAGGTAAATTGATAATTCAAGATCCTAATTTTTCTGTTAGATATATTATTGTACTATTTAAACATCGCAAATCGTGTCATTTTACCCCAGGGGATCAGATTGGTCATTATGCAATACAACTCTAAATACTGAAGATATAATATGTTGATTTAAGTGTTTAATTCGATTGATCGCATCAATGTCTCCTTGGGATATCTCCAACTAGACATATGGTAGGCAAAGACATTCGCAGTAACGAATTGATTCAGTCTGTTTCACGTAGTCTTGTGAATTTCGTCATTTAATTTATTCCTTTTTTTCATGAATAAATCTCATAATTCAAAAAAAAAACTCTTTAAAACGGGGAATTTTTTCACATTGCAAATTGCGCTTGTGTTGGAAATAACATATATAAAATAAAATAATGACGAAACAAAACATTCTTACTCAACTATAAAATAAATAATATCAAAATTATGCATACACCTCATTGTAGTAAATAATTGTTTCGTTTTTAAACACAATATTACCAGTCAAACAAAGATGGGTCCTACCGAGTACGGACTACTTCGGAAATTTCCACCCGACTGGTGAAAGTGACGGCTTGGCGACACTGGGACTAACACGAATGGAATCGTCACAGGTATTGAGGAATGAATTAGGAATTAGTGTATCGCCTTGACTTGACTAACTTGCTCCCTGCGAACTTAATATGGACAGACTCGATATCGAAGGATTAGACGCGTAGTCACAACGACGTCATAACTGAATACGGAACACATTTCTTCTATTCATCTATCTATCTAACCATCACGCCGTTTCCCCGCAGGGGTAAGCAGAGGGGACGGACCGCCAAACAACTCGATCTTGGCATACACTTTTTGAGTTATTCAATTTCATACAACCTCACATAAATTCTCTTCTGTTATTCCGACTTCTGACATGGCCCGACTCAAGTATTTGATTCACTCAGTACTTGATCGTGCCATGTCTTACTTGGTCATCCCCAGCTTCTTCTTCCATTCTTCTTACACTCCTTTCTTCGTTCATTCGCTCTACATGCCCAAATCATATAAGTGTCCCTTTCTTAATCTTGCTCACTACCCATTACTTACGAATCTATCTTATTTACGAATCTCAACATTTTTCACACGATCATACATGATTTTACCACACATTCGTCTCAGAGATCTCATTTCTACAGCATTCAATCTACTTTCATCCTTCCTCTGCCAGTTCCATGCCTCCATTTCTTAATTCCTTGAATTGGGGAATACGGACTACGAAAACGCATATGCGCTATTCGGAATTACTGACTGCCTGCCTAGCGGGGTTCGCCGCTACGGACTAGTGCATACAATAAGTTTTTATGGATTGCGGCGCGGGATTCTATACGCTAGTCCTGCACACTCCAGAATATCTCCGGTGACTTTGCGATGACGCATGTAGTATCTGCGGCGTAATTATGGTACCTTACGTAAAATATTTGTAGGTTGGAGTGTCTAAACTAAGGGATGAAGAATTATTTCCGTATTAAACTAAGAATCAGATCGGGTGTGTCGCGAGATTGAATTTATTCATTTAATTCATGCTTTTATTTTCGCCCACGTCTATCGCCAACCCTTTCCATTCTCTTATTCTCTTCACAATTCATCCACTCAACGTGTTCAATTCTTCTTACATTTCCTCTCCTAACTCGGTCATTAATCATTACGTGTACATCGGCATTGCATCATTCATAATTATTTGTCCATACTTACATTGTAACGTACAAATGCCATAGGGATCTCAATTCACTTACGAAAAAGTTCAACAGAAATCAAATTGCCGAATTTACTTCACTATACGTAGATGCTTGCTCGCGGGTGGTAGTTACCCAAAACTCCTCTAGTCCCCACATAAGATTTTTACTGCCGCAATGAAAGCTGTACAAAGCAGGGCTTTCCTGTTAAGTTAAAAACGGAGTTCCATGACAGTAAAACATATTAGACTGTTTGGGCGTTTTTCGGACTGAAGGGCTCAACTAAAATAAAAAATTGAAACCTCACAAGGTTTGAGAATTCTTTAATACTTTAGAATTCAATATGGAAACGGGCCAAGGAAAAACGTAGAGAAGTGGATGATTGGAAAGAACTTAACTATTCAAAACCAGTCACTATGAAGTATCAAACAACGTTTAGATTTTATATGGTAATTTCTCCCCATGGCGATAGTGAAAGAATCTGCAACTACGTTTACCTTGAAATTTCAGACAGAAGAAATGAGGAAATTTCAAGATTATTTTGCGAATTTCGCCCGAACTCACCGTCCACGGGATATTATATAGTTAGGCCCGCTCTCTGATGGGCTGGTAAGAAATGGACATCTCATGCGCCGCTCCAGACACTGCGCAGAAAAGTAAAGGTCGCTAAAATGAATTAAAGATTTGCAGGCCAGTCCATTGTGAGACTTTTCTGCATGGTGCCTACAGTTCGATCCTTACAAGACTGTCAAAGTGCGGGCTGAGAAAAATAATTTGAATCAATTATGTAGGTAAAATGATTTTTAAGATATTGTAGATAAATGGACACTACTTTTTTCACTTTTTGTTTCTAGCTATGTTTTGAATTTTGTGTTAACTTCACTGGTTGGTGCAATATCTTACAAATTTATTATAAACGATATTACTTTTAAAACTGTGTTTTTTCCAATGACAATAAAATTTATAAAAGTACCTACCTATCCAATACCCGTGTATAAACCATACAATATTTTCTTTTAAATTATTTGTAATCGTGTAAAATGTATTGCGATTTTAAATATACTCAACGTATGATAATTTTCTGATTCGCTCGGCTTAGAACGTATATACGAGTACGTAAAGCAGTGTATAAAAATGCTTTCAAAAAATTTAAAAAGGGGAAATCCCGACCCATTTTAAATTGTGTAAGAGGATTTAAATTTTAGGCAAGCAATTGAATGGCGTCTATTTTTAGAAAACCAATTAAAATATTCATTTTCCATCGCCTGTTCACGATTCTTCCGGCTAAATCCTGTGTTGTTTTTTTTTTCGCCGAATAAGCCTTCCGCAAAAAAAATGGAAGGTCCAGCCGCTGAGAGCAACGTTGTAAGCTCTCTTTTTGTCTCATGCATCATATATGAGAGAGATGGAGAGGTTACAACGGATCAATCAGCGGTTTACCTTTATTTGTAATGCTCGGCAATATATTGAAATACAAAACTCGATACATGCCCTCCAATGTCCATTTTGCATTCTGGGGCGCCCATATATGAGCTCCTTCATTTTTTACTATAGTAGCCATTATTTTGAAATGTTACGTGCATGGATCCCTTACTCATAAAAACACAATTTTCAAATATGTTGCCTTTTTTTATTCATAAGTACGATAATTTCTTAAAAGTATTTTATCATCCGTGAATTATTTTAAAGAATTACATTGCTTAGATTTCGTGAAAATACTAAGAAGTGGTGAATAGATATATTTTTTAAAATTTTAATAAATCAATTTCTTTGAAAGATGTGTAATGATTTTGCGACGTCATTTATAACAAAATAAATAAGAATAACTTAATTAAACCATTCTTTTTAATATATGAATATCGACATGTTTCAGAAGCAAAGCTTTTCTCGTCATGATATAGAATGTGCATTTGTTTAAAAAAAGTTATTTTGATTTATTATTTATTAACGTTATATTACGATTTTTAGTTAATATCTATAATTGCTCTAATATATATAATCTAACCCCCTTTATTTATGCATGTTAGGTTTAGCCCAATTTAATTCATGGATTTACAACATATATTTAAAATCATTTTCTTATTAGCATTCACGTCATTATAAAACAATTTAGAAAAACCTGCCATCATTAAAAGCGGGAAAATCGATTTCAACTGAAAGAACTTAGAAACATAGAATAGAGAATTTTAATTATCACGATTATTTTCTGAGTATGTCGGTGTTCAAATATCTTAAAAATCAAAATTGGGTGGGTGTAAATAAAATCATTTAAGTAAATCGTCGCAATATAGCCCAACCATATTAAAATGGCTTTGAACGCCGAAACAGCTCTCCCAATAATAAGAACTAAAATGCTTGCCGAACTTAATAAAACATTATTTAATTTAATATAATTTTAATTAAAAAATACAAATATGTATTTATTGGCGTTCATTGAATTAAACACAATAATAATTAATAAAACTTTATTATAATAAATTTTTAACAACCGATATGACTTTTTACTTTCTTTATTCCTTACCTGAAATATCCTGAAAATCGCAAAATGAATAGAAAATTTCATATAAATGCTATATAAGTTGTTGTTTTTGGTTAATTCAATAATTATATATTTATGATTGTACACACATAAATATACTTATATACAATTAGCCCAGTATATACAATACTGGGCTAATCAGGTATAACAATTACTACTCTTGATAAAAATTACGATGTCAAATAAATTAAATAGTACTTAATAATTACGTTTACCAAATCATTTTTTTAATTTTTATAAATTCCTTTTTTTTCTTCTAATTCTTACTCATGACTTTCGCTAAAACAACATTAGGCCGAAGAAATTTTAGAAACTATGCAATAAAACTAAACAATGTACTTTCACTGACCGAATGCAAATTACGATAAATATAAATTAGACACCAAGATTTGGATCACTAGATAAAAGAGATAAAAAAAATCAATGTTTAACTGATTCTGTAAACTTTTTACCATAACATTATACTAAAATGTAAACTGTAAGCCTTGTAAAATTTGTAAACTGTAAATTGTAAACTGTAAACTTTCCCTGCTCTCAACACAGGTTCTCCTCTTGAGACAGGCACAGTACCATAACCCTTATAATTTCATTGAGATTGTGTAGATGAATAAATAAATAAAAAATATTTATTAAAAAAGGGACCGAAATTCTAAGAAGATGACCATTCTTGTGTAATTCATATCAATGCCCTGAACGAAGAAACAGGTGCTCCATATCCACCCTTGAAACCTGATTATGGGGCTAACAATAAAAGCTAGCCACACGTGCGTTATATCAGCCCTCATTAAACTTTATCCTACGTAGGTACTTTTGAATATTTAAAAGCTTTTAGGATACTGTTACTGTTCGTCTCGACGTTTCAAGTAACGTGAATCTTTATTATTAGATTTCGGATTTTTTGTACGACCTGCTTTCATATAGAGACTGTGTTAGTGTGCGCATGTTATACGTCGAAACCAAACATCGAAAAGCTTTATAAAAGTCATCGCTTATGTATACGTGTATGTTTTTAATCATTGAAGATAATGATAACAACTCTCAAAATGAAACATTATTTAGTACTAAAATAAACATTAATATACTTATTTTATTAATACGATAACTTTTGAAATTCAGAAAAAATCGACCATACCTCCCTTAATTTATTTAATCGGAAGGTTCATTTTCGGTTAAATCGAGTTTATAAAATCTTTTATACGATAAAAACCACCGCAAGGATATCGAATTTCAAACAAAGTAAGGCTCAGATTCGTTAAAAAGGGAGCGTACCACGCCTTGGCAAGCCAAAATCCACCGTCAACGTATCTAATTTCGAAGAAACCAAGGCTCAAAGTGGGTGGAATTCAAAATCAACACCTGAAGTTAGCTGCGAATCGAACTCGCAATATAAAAAAAACCTCCGGAAACTACTGAAGAACACTTACGGGTTCCATCTAGGGGCGACAATTGGAACCACCGTCGATTTAGTAAGGAAAATTTAAAAACCGTCGAGTTCTGCGCTGGTTCTAATTCCAACCGCAAGATTCGTATGCAGTTCGATGTTGTTTTCAAATTTCCTTCGAGTTTCCGGAGAATTTATACTCCATACGTTGCCAATGAAAGAAAAATATTAGGCTAGGAATATATTTGAAAAGTACCTACCCGAAAACGTAATCCGTTGAAGAATTCGAATTAATTTAATGGGTAGCTACCCAATTTTTCGACGTACCTATTAGTGGTGGGCGAAGCGGTTCGGTTTAGTGAACCGGATCACTAAATCAGCTCTCTGTAAAGACAATCTACATGAAAACTGGTCGAAAAAAGTGTCGTGTAAGAGCGTCTTAAGGACGTCTTTAGGAGGGCCAAGACAGCGCGATGGAGAGGGCATAGTGCAGGGGGAGGCGAACCGTCGTTCAAACGATCCGGATCACCGAACCGGTACACTACAATGAGCTGATTTAGTGATCCGGCTCACTAAACCGAGCCGCTTCACCCATCACTAGTACCTATGAATCGATTGTATGAAATAATATGTTTTGAAGTAGAATATCAAAATAAAATGCATTTATTGAAATAAAATCACCATTTATTTTTAATGCGTAGACGATTTTCCGAAGAACAAGGTACCATAAAAATAATAATATTTGAATATATTTAGGAGAAGGTAAAAATTCGGTATCATTAAAAACGTATTTATTGTTAGAAAACGACCATTTTTCCTACTAAATTTTGCAATACTGATTATAATTAGGAAATGGTGAAAAATATTAATAAATATTATTATTGATAGAAAACGACCATTCTTCCTACGAAATTTTCCAAATTAATATAGGGCTGCTTTTTTACTTAAACATCGAATTTAGCAGTTGGCTCTTAGGCCCCTTTGTGCGAGATATGGCTCATATTTTAACAGAAAATATTATCAAAAATACATTTATTGAAATAAATTGACTATGGGTCGGGGTAGGAGTAGGGTAGGAATAGTGTATTGTGAGGTAGCAATAAAAAAATTGGCAGCATACTCCTAAGCCCCCTTTTGCGAGAAAAGGCTCACAGGAGTAGAAGTAGGAGTAAGAGTAGTGGCAGGAGTAGGAGTAGAAGTAAAAGTAGGAGTAGGAGTAGGAGTAGGAGTGAGTAGAAATATATTTTTCATAACATCCATTTATTTAACAAATTATTTATAACCTAACCTAACCTAACCTAACCTAACCTAACATCCATTTATTTAACAAATTATTTATAACACTCACACTCCTTGCTTCATCCACATTACAACATATTGTAAATACATACAAACCAATTGCAGTACTGCAATAGGCAAAACCCAGTATAATAAAAATAAACATTGCAGTCAAATATAAAAACAGCGCAGAAATATATAATATTTAGGAATAAATTTAATTAAATTTACTCGATGATATGCATATTTTCAGCAGCCGAAAGATTACCTATTAAAATGTGGGTGTGTTTTTTTTTAAATCTACTAAGAAAAACATTTCATATACAGGATGTTATTACTTGTAGTATAACCTGTTGTATATGAAGGGACTAAGGAAAGTATGTGATCTTTGTCTGAATACAGTACGAGTGGAGGGTATTTGCGGTAGACTCGTTTTCGCGCCTTTGGTACTGAATTCGTGGGACAATGATTTGTCTAGGTTGGGTCATTCTCGAGGACTTGTCATTCTTTATACAGTGCTTCAGTGGGATGTCTGTAAGATCTATCGAAAATAACCTTTAGTATTGCCTGTTGCGCTCTTTAGAGAGGCAGTAGGACGGCCTCCATGGTCGAGAGGTAAGGCTCTCGACTACGAATCCGAAGGTCGTGAGTTCAAATCTCGGCGTACGCAGGTAAATTTTATTTAATTAATTTGTACTATTTCATAATTAATTAATTTAAAGATAATATATATTATATTTGCGCACGTTCCATAGTGGAAGATACTCTCAGTATCGCCCTGGTGAAAGACCACCATTGAGAATTGAAACGTTGCTTGAAATGGCTTTCAGCCGTATTTGGTAACCAGATCTGAATAGCCAGGTATTCCCTCACTATCCTCTTCCCCTTCTCCTTCCCCTCTTTTCAATACCATCAGCCCCACAACATTCCCCAATTGGGAATGCCATAGTCTCACTGGCTCCAGACGGTTGAAAGCACTTGGGACTCTTGTGGGGTATTCATGTAAACAAAATAGGATTGAAGGTACTGTATAGATAGACTGCTGGTATAGATATTAAGATTTTTTTATTTTATTAATTTTGAATAACAAATTGGAAGTGCGGTTTATGCAAAAAATGCATCTGCGTGAGTTGGTACTTTCCTAAAACTCGAAACACACGACTTTTAATCACGGTAATTCAGATAAAGAATGCAAAGTGATATTAGGTGTTATTTCAAAATCATTTGTTATCATTTCAAATACTTAACTTTGCTTTTTATATGAAAATAGGATAATTTTTTGTTTTATTTACCATCCGCATATTTTTTAGAATCACACCTCGCCGAAACATGCCAATAGTTTTTTTTCAATTTTTTAGGCAATTTCTCCAATTTGATTTCCACGCTTTCGCATTCAAAGAGGCACGATTTCGTTAGGTTTTGGCAGAGCCTCGCCGGCGCGGAGGCTGCATAGCAAGTGGCCGGACGGGAGCGGGAGCGGCTGTTCCGCGCTAAGAGCCGTCTTGTTCCTCCGCTCCGTCTTGTGTCAAAGGCTGCATTCCATATTCCATTATTCATGCTAAAATATTTGATCGAGCGTCCCGAGCGAGGGATTTTGAAAATTTCATGTGTTGGAAATTTATTTGTGAGACCTATGTAAGTATCATACTACCCTTCTTCATAGCCGAAGAAAACAAAATTTTTTTCAATATATTTTTGTGATGAAAAAATAGTTTGATGTTTTACCTGAAGACTGTTTAAATGGTTTGTTCCAAACAGCATAATATTAATAACGAGCATCGATGCGAATGATCAGCATGCAATATGTATTACAAATTTCAAAATACGACATAAAAGATTATTTAATGAAATAGTAAATATAATAAGTAATATTTTATTTAAGAAAAAATGAATAGTTAATCAAAATGATTGAGTCAATTTCATACTGCTATCTTTCCTGAATTATACATTATATGTTAATTATCTACATGACAATTGAAAGAGGACGTCCGAAAGTATTGAATCCCACCGCTAGATTACTCATAGTTGCGAAAAATAAAGTTCTCGCGCCGCCAAGCAGCCATTTCGCGTCAGTTGTGAGTAAAATGGCTACTATGTAGCATAAGGTTTTCTGTGTTTGTTAATTCTAAGTCGGAAACTCTAGTGCAGCGTACCTTTTGTCTCTATTTTAACATTAAACCTCCAATAAAAGCCTCTGTAAAGGAAAAAGCCCATGCCGACCGCGTGAAGAGAACGTGAGAAATTGAGTAATTTATTTTGAATAACACTTTAGTGTCAATTGCCAATCATAAACTATAAAAAATAACCTTTTCCGAGATTGTCCTAGAGTCTTGTCTTAGAAACATCGTATCCCTCCCTGAGAAATTCAAAAGTGAAATCGGAACATGCGCTGGAATAAGATAGAAAATGATCGCATCTTCAATATCAAGATAGAATTCAAATACCTTTTCTTTGTTAACAAGTCAGATTTTCATCCTGCTAGGTAAATTAGTCAACCACAATACAACCAATAATTAACCAAGCAATTGAGTAGAGCGAAGTTAATTGAGAGAAAGTTGCATTCGGGCACCTTCGCCTCGGGAAGGGTGGGAACAGGCGAGAAGTCTTGCAGAAAGTGTTGGTACCTATGGAGCAGGGACAATCCCGACTGGCACACCACCTCGATGTGAAAACGGAAGGTCAGCTTACTTTCTTACATGATTCCAAGATCCTTTATTATGGTAAGCCGTTGGAGACTGTTACCAGGGGCCAGATTCCGGTTTTTCCTAGGGATAGGGAATTATCATTATTCTTAGGCCGCTCTCTGATGGTCCCGTAAGGAATCGACATAAACCTCATACGTAATACCGACAGCGCGCTGCGCCATATATTTCTATTGGCGCCAGCTCACGACTCAGGGGGGAAGCGAGAGCAGCGCGATGTTATAGAAGTGCGCCACAAGCGGGACGATAACTCGGAAGCCTCTCTGTAAACACGAGTCATTTTGATTGTTTACGCACCATTTCATATATTATTTACGAATTTAAGCTGATGAGTTTACGATACTCGTGGCTGCGATATTTAACTGTAAATTTAGTATTATTTATTAAATCATTCTTCTCACATAATTAAAAGTTTTAAAAAATTTACATACAAATACAACTTTCAATGGATAGATTTAAAATTTTAGAAATTATAATAAAGTATGAAGAGTCAATTAAATATTATTAATAATCAAAAAAAATTTAAATAGTTATCTCTTATATTTATTTTCACATTAATAACTGCATAGTTACGTAACGAATTCACTACAATTAAAGATGTATTCTAGTCTCTCGTTCATACGCAAGGATTATTATGGTTCCGGTTCCGGGGTCCGCCACCGGGCCACACTTCCTCCCGTCATCGGCGCGTCTGGCTCGCCAGTGAAAGACCTGCATTGGTGCCGATAGGTTGTGTGTAAGCGATGGAGCGACTTGCCTTTGGCAATGGCCGCCTGCGCATGGCTTAGGCGTCATGACGCTTATCTCACATTTGGACTGCAAACTCTTTGTCCTTGTGAGACACCGCTGGACATAGCAATCTAACTAGTAATATCAATAATCAGTGTTAAACTGCCTATTAAATGCTAGCCGCGTGAGTTCGCGTGTGCCCCTTCATTACGCATCTACGATGGGAGAACGTGAACCTCGATACCATTGACCATATAAGCTGTATCTAACCCTTTATTAACTGTGCTAATATAATTATTTGCCTCCCGTAAACGCCCGATTTAATTCCCAGAGAAATTCAGTATGCAATAGTTAGGATGTGTTTTTAGGTTAAATCGATCGTTAGTTCTGATGTAAATATAATGTTTTCCCTCTCATTAAACCCTGTACTGAGAACTGGACTCTTTCATTTGAATAGTATTAGAGCCCTTTTTTTCCCTTGGCCAGATATGAGACGGAAAGCCGATCCTCGATACAGAGAGTCGGAGTCACTACTCTACACTACTGAGCTATCCGAGGGGAACTGAGAGTCGGCCTTCCCAACGGCTGGCCTCTCGTTGACCATAAATTCTTCTTTCTTATGGGATCACTGTGATACTGGCGCCAACTTGGGGGGGCCTCACACTGGCGCCCCACGTCACAAAATTTATAATATTATTATCATAATTTTTAATAATAATAACTATAACTATTTCATTTCTTATCCCTTACTATTTTCGTTATTCTAGTTATATTAATAATAAAAATTGTTTGTTTTCAAAATTTTTATTTAATATGGTTTATAAATGTTTTTTTTACATTTTTAATTGATTACATACTTATCTACTTTCATCACTTATTATTAAATTTTGTTTGATGTTTTAATTTGTTCTCTTTTCTTAGTATTTGTCTATAATTTTCATTATTTTCAGTGGGTATATTATTTATCCTCGTGAGGCGAGCTTTGCTTCTGAAACAAGTAAATATTTACATAATAAATACAGTGATTTATACAAAGTAATTGTTATTAATGTAATAAATATGACACCACAAAGCGATTACAAACCTTTTGAAGAAATTAACATTATTTTTGTTTCCAACAATTGAGTTGGCAATAAAGCATTATAATAATGAAATTGCATATTATCAAATGTCTAATGTAATAACACAATGGATGAGATATGATATCATTCTTATTCATATAATAGTAATTATGAACAGCAATTGTATTGTCATGGAAGTTATGCGCGTGGTTAAAACGTGGAAGTGGAAGTAACGTTTACTGGCAATGACAAATCACTTCAGCCCCATCAGAGAGTCCTTGGATAGAGACATCTCGAAACATTTAACGCATTTTTGCTGCACCCAGTTTATGGCGATTTCTTACCGGACCTTAGGGTTAAAAACATTTTGCTAAATTGCACAGTATTCATTAAATACTATAGGTACATCACCACATACTTAACACGTGTAGTTTTTTATTACTTTCATTACACTTATATCATAATTTTTTGAATTTAATTCACTTTATCTAACATTTTGGACTTTTGGCATGGCGACCCCTTGGAATAACAAGGTTCCATCTGACACTCTTAATCTTATGCGATAATGAGCCTTAAAGTTGCTCTCTCTAGAGCACATCATCGCATGACATCACTGTGGCAGATGGAATCTTGTTATTCCAAGGGGTCGATGGGTACTTTACAAGCATCGTAATTTCGTTAATTCGATTAATTTAATAGCATTATTATGCGAAATGTGACTCACTAATAAACTTTAAACTCAATACTTAAAAGAGCATTCAGTTGTTCTTTTTTTTTAAACTACGCAAAAAGCGATTTTTAAGCATTTCATTCGCTGAATGAGAGCTGTCATCCGAGAGAACCAGAACTGCAGTTAGATAAAAAAATTTTAAGCCTCGGGACATAGGCAATTCCCGGTAGTATACATTTGAATGAAGGAAGCTCTTGTAAAACACAAAACGACACATTAGAACATTTTGAAATGGAGTGGTACCGTCGACTCCATTCTAACATGTGAACGTGAAAACACCTTCAATATTCGTTTTATTAGCAAATTTTTAGATCGGCGAGGGTTTTTTTTTCTTTTTTAATACTTCCGCGATGAGGAAATCCTTTGAAAAATAAATAATCTCGTATATCAACAAATTTGACTCAGGGTAGTTATACACATAAGCATTATTGTATATGTTTATTTGTTTGATTGAAATAAAGATTTTGATAAACGATTCTAAAACCAACTTATCTGAACCGGCTCCGCTCTGACGTCATTAATACCGCCCGGGATGCCATCGCAGTTGAAATTGAAAACTGTGTGACGTCATCTAATGCAAAAACCCTTGTAACCACTTCACACTTTTAAATTGGACCGGATTTAGGAGTTTTAAAGAATTTAAAAGCTTAAAAGAAATACCAGTATTTAAGGCAATCGCTGTCTATTATTTTTTTTAAACTATCGAATCTCTGACTGGCTAATTGACCTAGTAATGTGATTTGTTAATACAGTGAAAATCGCTTCAGTTGACTTCTTTATCCTGAAACCATTTTGATCAGAAATAATAAATGATTCAATTATGGGTTATATGATTGCAAGCTTTTTAGCAAGAGCTAAAATTTTGTCCACAAGTCTGCATTTTTCATTTGCAATTTAGCTATTTATAAAGATTGATAAATTTTGGACGAGGTGTTTGTAATAATAGTAAGATTGAATACAATACCTTTAAAAAATACAGGCATTTTCCGTTTAAATACGAGAAGGTATGTAAATATAATGCCCCGACTACACGATCGGCCAACGTCTCAACTCGAACTCGGTTCGGACTTGGGCGTTGGCCAATCGTATAGTGACCATATATCGGACAACTACACGATCGGTCAACGTTCCAAATGCGAACTCCAAACTAGTGTTGCAGTTTTAAGTAAAGTCTATCGATCTACCGATATTTATAGAAAATCATAATATTATTGACACAATTCATTTCTCATTGGGTACTCATAATACGGGAAACAAATAATAAGTACCTATTATGTATTAATTATTAAATCACGCATCCTTTGTTTCTTGAACTTTAAAATTGCAGCGCAAAAAATATTACAACTATCCCCGATTGTTCATCGGATTACATGCATTTCGTTATTGAGGTGATTTTTCATGAAAAACGGCGCTATACAAATTATCTAATTATTATTACTATTAGCAGAATATGCATATTTGGGTATTTATTTGAGGGTTAGTTGCATACTTGAGTCTTTGTTCGTCATTATAGACATAGTTCAACCACATTTTAACCTCCGCGCACTACGTCCGCCGGGATCGCCTGCCGAACTCGTACTGAACGGCCAATGTGTAGAGGCCGGTTTGTAGAGTTCGGCTAACTATTTTGAAGGTTGGGCCAACTAGTTCGCTACCGGGGCGATCTCGGGCGAACTCGCCGAACTCGAGCCAACGTTGGCCCAAAGTATACCAACAATCCCTCTACACAATCCCTCAAACGTTCGAGTTGGGAGGTTGGGTGATCGTGTAGTCGGGGCATAAGAAAATTGATTTTTTTTTTTGAGATTATTGCATTATTTTACTAATGGGAAAAGTCAAAAGCTAAAAGACGAATATATTCAGAAAAAAAAAATATTAATCACTTTTTTTATGAATACCGATACTGAAAGTATCTTCAACTCTGGAACATGCGCAAATATACTATATATTATTTTTAAATGAATTCATTATGAAACAACACAAATTAATTAAATAAAATTTACTTGTGCACACCGGGATTTGAACCAGCTACCTTCGGATTTGTAGTCGAAAGCCTTACCCCTCGACCATGGAGGCCGTCAAAATGTTAAAATCATATGTAAACTCACAGTGGCCGCATAAAATCAACATCACTTTTTGGCATAATATCTTGAGTTGATGATTCTTAGTCAATTCTCTTTTTACACCATTCAAGTATCAACTTAAGAACACCAGTAAATTTGTTAAGGACTTTTTTTTAAAAAACGAGAAAGAAAAATATGCACCAAGACTTATTCTACTTTATTCTCATGACTGTCCGCTACTATCGAAGATTGGGCGAAATCATTGACAGATCGTCCCAATGGAGGTAGAAGTCACTATGCGTCATGCAGCTAGTATACTGCTGTGGTAAGTAAAAACACCTTGAGACTCCTAAGGAAGATACTGTGTTTTTACTTACGATGACAGTATAGCACTTAATGAGTTTTAACTTTTTAGCACTGGACAGTAAAGCACGAAATAGAGATGTTGTAAAATTCCTGATTTATACTGTCGCACTTCCTTAACCGTGTATTATAATTTTTTTTTAAACTCTGCCTTCTGATGTACATCAAATTCTCAGAACATAGAATTTAATGATCTGAAATCAAATTCAAGTGAATTATTGTCATTTTTTTATAAGCTATTCACTATAATGAAGAAAAAAAAACTGAAAACCCTTTTCATGTAACAGGTTTAATATGGGATTCATACAAAGTGTATTTCTTG
Source organism: Halesus radiatus (assembly GCA_022606495.2). NCBI lineage: Eukaryota > Metazoa > Arthropoda > Insecta > Trichoptera > Limnephilidae > Halesus > Halesus radiatus. Next base: position 162,200 of record JAHDVE020003210.1, read on the forward strand.
TAATTCATCATGTCAATCCACAAAGTGTTTGCTTATTATGAAAATCAAAGATTTAAAGATTCAAAAAATAAAACAATAACTTTGTTTACATTACTTTTTTTTCACTTACTGCTTCATATGAAAATATATTTAATGATTCATTTAAACGATATATATTTTTTTTCCACTTTTTATTCTTGACCAGATCGGTTTCTGGTTATCGCGGCCATCTGCCAACTGATTTTTAGAGTTTCTTCAGTGTCGCTGCGTTTCCGCGTTTTAATTAACAAAGGCAATACGCAAAAGAGTTTATTTTATAAAGGAATGAAGTATTATATATTTCTCTGCTTATCGCAATCAAAATTACACCAACATGTACGTGAATAAAATTTAAATAGGTTGCAAGAACCACATTAAGTTAAGCAAGATAAAATCCAATAGTTTGTAATCGTATCCATAAGTATATATTACAATTTATCCATAGTTATATGAAATAACATCCAATCTATATACATAAAAATCAATGTAAGTTTGTTTGTTTGTCCTCGATGTTCTCGAAAATCACTAGACTGGTTTCGCTGAAAATAGCACAGTTTGTTTTTATTACTGCCGGGAAGGTTTAGAAAGTAGTTTTAATGAAATCCAATGTGTAACACTGTTGCTATTAACGTTTTAAAATTAGTATTAAATATAAACACGAGTAGGTTCCCACATAAGAACTTTATGATTTTGATAGGTTTTGAAAAAATAAACATTTGGAATTAAATAAAATATTCAAATGAATGTTTCTTTCGCCGTCAAATCAATTATTGTACCCGAGCAGGACCGGGTACACATCAGCTAGTAGTAAATGAATTATAGTTACCTATATATTTTTCAAACTTAAATATACCAATAATAAACAACAATAATTAATTTATTTTTTTTTTAAACACCGATTAATTTATATTTTTGATACTGACAATTCGTGGTGGAGTTCTATTACAATTATTTTTTAAAACGATTTTTAAACGTCATTCCACTTTTTTTTATTTTTGACTTGACCGGTTTCAGCCTATCACGGCCCTCTTCAGACAGACAAGATATCTGAGTTGGTGAGCAGCGCTATGTAGAATTAGTGAAGATAATGCAGCTATTGAAATAAGATGTATATAGAATGTATTAACATTCACAAAATGAGTTGAATTGAAAACTCATGGGAATGTAACATTGTTGTATTTCTTTTAAGTAAAAAAAAATATATATAAATAGATAAAATTTGAATAAATCGTAAACTTAAATTGTGTTATGAAACCTATTGTGTTATACATGTAGGATTGTAAGTCTGACTCCAGATTAGAATTCAGATCACGTCGGGGTCATCAATGCAGGATAGAGATGTATGTGTATAACTGACTCTATTACCTTGTGAAGGGAGGTATTAAAAATATTCAAATATTTATGTTTGATTTATTAATCATAATACACTCTCTAAGTAATATCATAAGACGTGGTAAGACACTGAATAAAGGTGTTGGCGGGGCGGCGTTGAGAATCAAATGTGAGGAGACCAACTCTAAGCGGGAAGTAGGGGCCGCCGCCGGGTTCCTGGCTGTGGTGATTCCGGTGTAGTATGCCGCAATAAATACTGAATAAGTACCGCCGCACACACTATCGTTACTATATCTACGAAATAAAAAAAATAAAGATAGAAATAAAAGTAGGAATATAAATAATAATAATGATAATTAAACATTCAAAGAATAAAAACTACTCAAGAAAAATAGTGAAATGTAGTTGTGACTCACGAAAAGTTAGGAAAATTCTCATTATTATAAAATTTAACTCGAACCGAGAAACCATTTTCGACCATGCATACCTTCTTTATAAATATTGGAACAAAGCTGGCCAGTAAAATAAAATAGAACAATTTCCCCATCAGATTACAATCTCCAAGAAACTTGCCCAAAATTCTTTCTAAATGAGATATCAATTATAGAAATCATCAAACAATAGACTCATTGAAAGAAAAGACATCACCATGACAAATGTTAAGTAAACTAATGAAATCGTTAAAATATCAACTAGCTTTTCCACTAAAATTTCTAATTAATGAGAGCTTCACTCATGGTTGTTTTAGAGATATTCTAAGGCAGGGTAATATCTCTCAATTTTTTAAAGAGGGAACAAAAACGGAAATTACCAACATCTGCCCAATATGTGTTCCTAGTGCTCTCTCTATATTACCGACAATATATAGTAGTGATATAGACAGAGGAAATAAATGTTTAGCAATTTTCCTTGATCTTAATCGACAAAATACTTTTGTGCAAACTGAAGAGGATAGAAATATCAAATACAGTCCTATAATTATTTGGCAGTTACTCAACTGACTGAATGCAATACGTTAAAATAAACACTACCTGTAGTCATCCTCAACATTTAATGGTGTCCCACAGGGCAGCATTTTAGGCCCCTTATTACATCTAATATACATCATCTAATATACATCTAATATTATGCAACTTACAAATTTGTGGATAAAACACAACATTTGCCGATGATATGGTTTTGCTATTTAACCCAAAATCTTATTCATGTATAAATTTAATAAAAATAAAAATAAATAAAACATAGTAAAAATAAACTAATTTCTAATACAGTTAATGCATTAGGGTTGGTTCTAGAATCGTTTTCGTTTGCAGTTATAGACCTTGTAACTGTTTCTAATTTTGAAACTATCAATTCATAGTGGAATTTCATAGTAAGTATATGGTAATAGCAATGCAAAAATATTTATATTAATTGATTGACATTGGCAATCAAACAATTGACGATGACTGTTAAATTCTACACACGTGTTCTGTCACCATATCTCAGCGTTATAAAATATCATATCATGATGAATGATTTTAGCCTTGCAGCGTTGAGAAGAGAAGCTGTAATCATTTCACTTATCATAACGTAACCAACTGTGCTATTATTTGTTGGGATCTAATATAATAATAGCCTTGCTATAGTTTTGCAATACCTATACCTACGGAATAAATTGAAAACATGGAGCAATCATTTTTATTATACTTATTATTAACTAGCTGATATATCCGACGTTGCATGAGGTTATTAATCATTTGGAGGAATTTTTTGAGGTTGTAAAATGTTACCCTTACCCTTACCCCTACCCCTACCCCTACCCTATTATTTTACTCTTATTTTGAACGTCAAGTATGTAAAAAATGTTTTCAAAAAGCACCAAAATTCTATTTTACGGAGTGGGAAAGGGGGGTAGGATTGGTAGAATGTAAAATTTCATCAAATAAAACTGTAGATTTGTACGAAATAAGACAATAATATCATAAGTTATTAATAGTTCATAGACTATGGTTTTGACAAGCTTGAGTTGCCATAAAATAGACACAAACGTAAATTTTATTGGAAGACAGAGAAACAAAAGAAGTAAATTTACTGCAAACCTCATCTACAAAATGAAAAAAAAACTAAACAAGTTAAAAGTTATTCAAAATACAGTGATAAAGTAGGTACATATCAAAATGCGAAAAAAAAATCTCCTTTTTAAGGTTTTTTCCCTTTCAGAACAACCCTGCAAAAGAGCTCCAATAGGAAATTAACGTTATTTTATTGAATCGCGGTTCTCGTTACTGTTAAGAGACGTTAGTAACCATATCTTATTTGCGATGCGTCGGGAGAGTCTGAATAGGTTATGCGGTCTCCCTCAACCTCACCCAGTGAGTCAGGACACCCCTTCTAAGTCACCAAACGTGGCGAGCCAATTGATATGACCTATGGTATGGGTATTGGTTATCCAATGAATGTTTCACGAGAGCGGCGAAATCCATACCCGTCTGTAAAATTATTATTAATTAATGAAAGATTTTGTTTTACCAAAAAAACCGAAGATAATATCAACAAATCTCGAATGAAATATATATCAAAAAAGACACAGAAAATAAAAAATATATCGGTCGCATCGAGGAATCGAACCCAGAACCTCTATCTTGCCAGGCTAACACTGTAACCATCGAGCTAATGAGACATAATTATCTTCCATCATTTCAATCGCTGTCATACCTCAAATTTAAGAATGCTTATTACTATCCTCAATTTAATTACTATTGAATTATGTATTGGACTCCTAGATACGACCGTTACCTTTTTTTTATTTTTCTTTATCTTTTTGGTTTTTTTTTTTTTGAGATTTTTTAATATTATTTTCAAAGATTAAGTTAGTATTTCCATAATGTTTATGAGCTTCAATAAGTTATTACAATAAACATAAAAATATATAAATACCCAAAGCCCTACCAAACTTTGTAAAATTCTCACTCGGGATAGCAACCATGTTTTTCCCTAGTATATGCATTTTTTTATTTACTCTAAATTCAAAAAATATTAATAGCCTTCATGAAACTACTAAATCAATCTCTCGATCGCCCTTAAACCATCGATGCATAACAATATTCCCATCGAGTAATCGTGTTTCGAGTGCGCTTCACCAGTTTGGCAGTAATTTCGGGGGAAACAGACCAGATCTTGGCGGTAGGAACTGAACAAGCTTCCCGCAGAGCAATAATTAGTGCAGCCTCCACCTTCCACCTTCCCCCCCACCCCTTTGCCGGTGGTACCAACCGCAAAACGTGGCACCTAAATAACAACCACCCTCACCGTGGTTGGATTTTCGAAATGCACAGCTTGGGCAATAATCAATTCTTAATTGAACCCTCTTAATTTTAATAATATGACGCGAACAAGGATTACAAGGAAATTTTATTGAAAATTGGATATATCCTGTGTTTTTTGATTTATAAAATAAGTAATATGTATTTTCAATGCCTCTATGAACGTTCACCACAGAAAAAAACAAATACTGCCCTGAAGAAGCTACGGCAGTAGCGAAACCCGGTCGGTAATAATTATCAAAAATAAAATTCATGTACACAAGTAATTATGTTATTTTAAAATTATAATTTCACATCGCATAATTAGTGCATCGTCTGAAAATACATATTTTTTTAAATACATTAATTTTTATCCAGTGATTTTTCACAGGTCTATGCTAGTAAACAATATAATAATGTTAGTTGTGATGTGAGTACGATATACGTGATGTACCTAATATTCTAATTCAAATCAATCATTCAAAAATAAAAAAAATTTATCTTATTCTGAGATTCAAAAATATAAAATTTTTATTTTCATTTTATAAAATGCAGATAATGAATTTATACCGCCGTTCTTACAATAGTCGTTGGTGTAATGGTCAGAACCTTGCAAGCAGTGATCAGGGTTCGATTCTCGGCCATGGTAATATGATGTATATATATTTTTAAATTTCTGCCTGAAAAGAAGGGTACAAACTTTCAGCTTCGCGAATCCTACAATAAGGAACTCCAGTGAAAAATATATTGCTTTAAAAAATATATTCATATAAATCAGAAAATGCCGATTCTGAACGTGTTACTTATATACGTAGGATTTATAAATAGTTATTTAAAAGTGAATAACAAATCATCTCATCGAAATAACTTGTTATGTTATTTTTGCCATTGCATTTCTAACATCTGTTTAATTACGCGCGCATTCTGTTTTTGGATTCGAATGAACATTTTTTTTTTCGATGTTGTTTTGTATTTTAAATATGTATTTTTTTAGTTTGGCAAAATTTAAACTTAACGTGGGTGACTTTGGGCTCTATAATTGTTATTCAATATAACATAAAAACTATTATTAATGAAAGAAATTAGAGTATTCATGACCAAACCAATTATCAATATAATTGTTATTCAATATAACAAAAAAACTATTATTAATTAAAGAAATTAGAGTATTCATGACCAAACCAATTATCAATATAATTGTTATTCAATATAACAAAAAAACTATTATTAATGAAAGAAATTAGAGTATTCATGACCAAACCAATTATCAATATAATTGTTATTCAATATAACAAAAAAACTATTATTAATTAAAGAAATTAGAGTATTCATGACCAAACCAATTATCAATATAATTGTTATTCAATATAACAAAAAAACTATTATTAATTAAAGAAATTAGAGTATTCATGACCAAACCAATTATCAATATAATTGTTATTCAATATAACAAAAAAACTATTATTAATGAAAGAAATTAGAGTATTCATGACCAAACCAATTATCAATATAATTGTTATTCAATATAACAAAAAAACTATTATTAATGAAAGAAATTAGAGTATTCATGACCAAACCAATTATCAATATAATTGTTATTCAATATAACAAAAAAACTATTATTAATGAAAGAAATTAGAGTATTCATGACCAAACCAATTATCAATACGGATATTGTTATAAAGTTAATGCTCAGTACTATTATTATTCTTTGATTTAAAGTTTCTAAAAAGGTCTATAATTTTCTTACTTATATTTATTTATTGTTTATTATGAATAAAATATGAAAGTATGTACGGTAAAGTTCATTTTTGTTTTGAAATTTGACATTCTAAACTTTGAAAAATTGAAACATCTTATAACTATGAAAACTAACGTTACAATAAAAACCAAATATCCTGGTATTTATGTTTAAACGTCATTATTGATTAAAAAAAATTAGAAAGTGGACTGGCGTTCCTTATTTAATTATCCGCCGATCATCGGTCTACACTAGTAATGACTTAAATACAAACGATTGAAATGACCGAATACATAGGTAAATACAAGCATAATAACAAATAATAGCATAGATTATATTATGTTGGCTATTGTATTAATATTTATGTATGATACTTCTCTAAATAATTTCTAAGTGCAATCAATCACAATACAACAGCAACATAATTGAGAGTATTGTCTCTCAGTGTGAATATAAAAGGACGCTAGAGAGCCATTTATAACCAGTCCTAGTTCTAAGCTCGATCAAAAATCGTCCATCGGTCATGGCAGTCAATGTCGAGTCAGTAAACACTGTTGAACAACTCCGCAGTGACGTTCAAATCGTTATAAAAGATATTGCCAATGATTTGAACATTACAGAATGTGAAGTACACTGTAAAAAACAAGACTTTTCGGGCGACAATTTTTTGGGAGAAATCGTCCGCGTTAGACTAATTCCCAAAAACAGTAATAATTCCTTTAAACCCATCAACTTAATCCTTAAGATAGCGCCACAGTGCGCCGCAATGAGAGTTGGTGTTCCAATAACCTTTTTCTACAAAAATGAAATACTATTTTATACCAACATCGTGCCAATTATTGAAAAGCTCCAGACTCACCATAAGCTACCACTTAACGAGTGCATCTTTTTCCCGATCCTGTACAAGGGGATTCTTGAGGAGTATAAAGAGTTCATGGTGATGAGAGATCTTTCTCACGACGGTTATGTTTTACGAGATAAAAGAGTACAATTGGACTACGAGCACTTGACTATGATATTTCAAAATTTGGCCAGACTTCATGCAGTTTCTTTCTTCTTGAAGGAAAAAGAACCCGAACTATTCAAGAGATGTACGCAACATGTTCCCAAAACTATGAACTTAGGAGACACTTTTGGAAAGATGGTGGTAATAATGCCTGGAAAAGTTTATCCGCTCATTTTGGATCAAATCAACAGATCGAAGCTCAAATCCTTCGGAGATGCTGTGGTACAGAACATTAATAACTACTTAGACGCGAGTTTGAGTGAGCCGTACAATGTCATTTGCCATGGCGACGTTTGGAACAATAACGTATTATTCAAATATCAGGTAATTTTTTTATTATATATCAATAATAACATATACATATAATAAATAAAAGGCACATACTAACATCACACTCAATTACAATCACGACGTACACCAATACAACACAAGAAACCACAACAAACTACAAATACCAAAAATACACTCAATAAAATATGCACTAAAATTCTTAGAATATATAGCTTACACACAACACAGCAAATTACTCAACGATATTAAAAATGCAAGGCAATGTGACAGCTCTCAAAGCAAGATGCTTAAACTCTATTATTTGAAAGAATACCGGATTAATGATGTGATGTGTCTCTGTAATAAATATAACTACATAATGCACCAGTGATGTTTTTCTTTATAATAAGTATCTCTGTAAACTTATATCATAATGTACCAGTGATATGTATTCATTACAAATGCAAATTATCTTGTAAATGTTGTTAATGCACTGTGAAAGCTAATTATGTATCTTAAATATTAAGTATGTTTGTTTCTAAAAACTGTACTCCATGTTCTGCATGTGATCCCACAACGAGTTTCTTAAATCTTGGAAATACAATGCATAATGTATTGTATACTTTTTAATAATTATTATTATTATTTTGTTTTTCATACCGGTTTACCAGTTTCAAGATTTTTTCTTGTTTGACTTTTTTATACAAATATCGACCTACTTACGGAACCTGGTTTCCTCTCATGATCAAAAACCAGCAAAATCCTTATTTATTGTGATAATTTCGAAACACATCATTCTGTTTTTTTTATTTGTTTTTTATTATAATTTTTTTTTAAATCAGAGATCTCTGCTTCCAGAACCAAGTATATTTTCACGCTGCCACGGGGTTAATTTACTTTCGCCATTTATACATTTCTTTCAATCGATTTTTTTTTTTGTATGTTTGTAGGAGAAAAAGCTGTCCAACATCGTATTTATCGATTACCAATTGTCGAGAATGGCCTCTCCAGTAACAGACATAGCTTATTTACTGAGTTTTTCGGCCGACTTGGATGTCTTTGAGAACCGCCTGAGTGATATCTTGAATGTTTACTACGAGACCCTTGAAACATCATTATCAAGAATGGGTTGCAGCATTGAGAAGTGTTTTCCAAAAGAGGTTTTCAAAGATCAACTAAAAAGGTTTATGGGATTTGGACTGATGATGGGTATGTGTGTAATCCCCATGACTTATACTGACGAAGGACAACAGCTCCACAATACTGATGATTTAGTAGCCCAATTGCATCAAGGAACATATGGTGATAATATTCCCAAACTCGCTGCAAAGAGATTGAATGAACTTGTCGATATTTTTGTTAAAACTGGATTTTTGTAAAAATGCTGAACTGAAAATAAATCTTTTATTAAGTAATCATTTTATGTAAATATTCAATATGTTTAAATAATTATCTATAGCTAGAGGAGAAGAGGCCCCGCGGGGAACATATTTGAGAGAAATGTGTTTTCCACTACAACATTGTACTAACAAGTCTTTGGTAAAGAAAACGCTTTGTGCGACGTTATAATTATTATTAAGAATAATTGTGATTTTACGTTTGGTAGTTTTTTTATAGCAATTATACTTATATATTTTTTTACGGTATGGGCTTTTTGCTGTCAAGAATACTACTATTTTAATTTGCATCACTAGCTTAGTCCGGATATTCCCGTGATGAAATTCAGATGACATTTGAGAAAAAGTTACTTAACGTTTCCCAATTTTTTCACTGGAATTATTCGAATTAGAAAAAACTTGTGCTCAGGTCATTGCAACATTTTGATTGTGTTTTTGATAGATTAATTCGATTTATTTGCTATTTTGTAACATTAAATGACAAAAAGTGCACGAAATGTCGGTTTTTCCGTAAAAATGACAAAAAAAATACAATTTTTAGAATTTTGTACTGTGAGTCCGGATATGCCGAACGTGTATTATAACCGCCAAGTTGATGATTGGAGAGATTGTATTTATAAATATGATAACTTGGTTATCAGAATATTTTGAAGGAAACTAAAGGGCTTAGAGAATGTATAACTTCGAAAGTGTGCAGAAAGAGGATTTCCTGCTAAAATATAACTATGATTATTTGAATGTAGTCGGAAAAATACTTACGCGATTTCAAAAAACCCACAGAAAAGGAATTTGCAGCTTCCCAGTTTTATTTGCCAGTCCTTTAAAATATTCAATTTACCGAGCTTTGTGTTATGACTCCGGACATTCCAACAAAAATCGAAAAAAATTGTACCGTAATGAAAGTACCAACAATTTACGTCTAATCCGAGCATTACAAGTATCTTATCTTAGAAGTATCGCCGGGATTACCATAATGTAGGAATTAGGTTCCTTTGAACTTCAACAATATAACACTTTGAACTATGTCAATAGCAGTCACGTCATTAAAATAATTAAGAAAATATTGGAATTTAATTCGGTGAAAACAGATTTTAAAGTGCCTCACAGAATATAGAGTTTATTGTCACTTTTGTTTTCTCGGTAAATCGGTTTCAACTGTAAAAAATCATTCTATGCACCGTAAAAATTGATTTGGGGTGGGGATAAATAGAATCATATAAATAAATCGTGTCAACATGGTCTGACCACAGTTTGAAGCTGTCGCAATAATGGAAATCTAAACTACTTTCAGAACTTGATAATAACATTATTTAAAACGATTTACACTAAATTTAAAAAAATATATACATATTTTAAATGGAGTTCTATGAATTAAACACAAAAACAATTAATAACAATTTTTGTTTGGTTAATTAAGAATTGTCTAACCTGTCAAAAATGATAGTAATATATGATGAAATAAGTGACAGAACTTTTCTTATTCTCAAAAATGTATTGCTGAGATAATAAATAATCCATGTTATTATAAAATAAATCAAAAGTAACAAGTACTATTTATCTAAACGTGTACACTCAAATATACTGCATTCACCTCAAGATAAAGATTTTTCTGAACGTTATGTATTTACACAATTAATTTATTTAATGCTTACTTACGTAATCGTACATTTGTTGTGCATATATACATATCAGTGGGGTACATTTCCCTGTGACCAACGGCAGGCTGTGTATAGTTATTCAAGTTCGGTTATAAATTTTATTGTGTATTGAATATTAGAAAATTGACATTTTATGATCATCTTCCACTGATCGTTGGGACCAACTGAATAAATAAATGGCTGTACCTTATCAAGCCTATGGAAGAAATACATTTTGACTAGAAATTCGTCGTATTTTTTTATTACCTTTTAATTTCTTTTTGTGGTTTGTTTTTCTTATGGTGGACAGAGTTTTCAGCCTTCATGGATTGCATGCCACTGGTACAATGACGGCAGAGTTATTACATGACGCTCACTATTAAAGCATAATAAATATGTACATACGTTATCTATTAGAAGTGTACAATCTACAGAAATACACGGGCAAAATAATTTCGTTTATTATCTCAGTGCGTGGATATAAAAGACCGTTAGTGGACTATTAATAACTAGTCCAAGTTAATAATTCGATAAGTAATCATGGGAGTCAAACCCGAGTCAGTTAACACCGTAGAGCAACTCCGCAGTGACGTTCAAACCGTTATAGAAGATATCGCTGATGACTTAAACATTAAAGAGTGGGAAATAGACTTTAAAAAACAAGACTTTTCCGGTGACAATTTTTTGGGAGAAATCGTCCGCGCTAAAATAATTCCCAAAAACAGTTCCTTTAAACCCATCAATTTAATTCTGAAGTTAGCGCCACAATCCGATAAAACAAGAGATGGTGTTCCGATAGTCTCTTTCTTCAGAAATGAAATAGCATTTTATACAATTATCGTACCAATTATAAAAAAGCTTCAGGATGACCACGAGGTGCCGCTTAATGAATGCATTTCATTCCCGATATTGTACAAAGGGATTCTTGAAGAGTTCAAAGAGTTGATGGTTATGAGAGATCTCTCGCACGATGGTTATATTTTGCGTGATAAAAAAGTACCATTGGACTACGAACACATAACTATGATCGTTCAAAATTTGGCCAGACTCCATGCAGCATCTTTTTTTTTGAAAGAAAAGGATCCAGAACTTTTCAAGAGATGTTCGCAACACGTTCCCAAAACAGTGAACTATGGAGACACTTTTGAAAAGATGATTGTAATGATGCCTGAAAGGGTACAATCGCGAATTGTTGACCAAACCAATAAATCAAAGCTCAAATCTTTCGGAGATGATGTGGTGCAAAATATTCATAATTATTTGGATGCAAATTTAACCGATCCATATAATGTGATTTGCCACGGAGACGCTTGGAATAATAACATCTTGTTCAAATATGAGGTAAAAATTTCATTTTTTCTCACTTTTTTTCTCCACTTTTTATTTTATTCCACCCAATAGTTCAACTAACCGAAGTCAATCGGACAACAACACAAACGAAGGAAAAAAGAAAGGAGAAGGCGAAATTGTTTGGTTGTGAAACTGAAAAAATCTTTCACTTAATCTCGAAAATTTAAATATATGTTTATCGAATATATCGAAGGAAGCAATAACTTTGTGGCTTGACATTATAATTTAACGGGGAGAGGGACGTCGGAGAGTTATTATTTGTTAATTCAAAATAATGATAATATTATTGTGCAATACGATAAACATGGTGTTTTTAAGAGAAAAATATTTATTACGTTTTTTTTTATTTGCATGGACTTAGCATTTATCAAAATATAATCAGAAATATTACACATTTCTAACCGTTTTACGCATGTTTTACGAAAACATTTAAAAAGTTAAATATCCTTAAAAAATGCTGTTAAGTGTTTTCTCTAACTTGTCGATAAGATAAATTTAAAAAAAAAAAAGAACAGTGTGTGGTTTAATTTTTTTATGAGTGCTACGTAACTTTAATGTTTTTTTTTCGTAATGCGGATTAAAAATCTTTGGTTATGTTTATTTACAAAAACGCAACGATAAAGGATTAAAAATACTTTTCTCCACTGTAAAAATCATATACGTATTTTAAATATTCTGTAAAACATACAAAGGGACCGTCAGAAAAAGTTATATTTCTGATTAGATTTTGATAAATACTAAACCTATGTAAATTTATAAAATATTTAATAAATATTTTTCTATTTAAAAACATTATGTTTATCGTATGACGTAATAATACTATCATTATTTTGAATGAATAAATAATAACTCTCCGACGTCCCTCTCGCCCTTAAATGAAAAATGTTTTTGTTTTAAGCCACATTATTTTATTTATATATATATTTCTGCATTTGACCGGTTTCGGTTGGACTCAACTTTCTTCAGGAATGTACTTTAAATTTAAATAAAAAATATGTTTTAATACATATTCTATATCTTTAGCATGCAGGTCATTCCGTTTTTTTTCTTCTTTCTTTACTCTTTCTTAATGGCTAAATCAACATTAACTAAAATTAGTTTTTTTTTAGGAGGAAAAGCTGTCCAACATGGTGTTTATTGATTACCAATTGTCGAGAATGGCTTCCCCAGTAACAGATATAACATACGCATTGTGTTTTTCGGTAGAGCTAAAAGTTTTAGAACACCGTCTGAAAGATGTCTTTAAAACTTACTACGAGACCCTGGAAAAATCATTATCAAGAATGGGTTGCAACATTGAAAAGTGTTACCCAAAAGAGATTTTCAAGGAACATATTAAAAAGTGCATGGGTTTTGGACTGATGATGGGTATGTGCGGAATCCCCATGACTCTAACAGATGAAGGACAACAGCTAAACAACACAGATGATTTGTTAGCTCAATTGGATAAAGGAACCTATGGTGCGCATATATCTAATCTCGCTGCGGAGAGATTGAATGGACTCGTAGATGTTTTTGTCAAAACTGGCTTTATATAGAAATGCAGAATTAAAAATACATTTCATGGTGGTAATTGCTTGTTTATCTTATTTTCTATCCTCGTAGAATTAATAATCGTTCCTACTTATCCCAAAATATGTGAGATCATTTACATATCGTTAATGATTCCCACAGTGTTTTAGACGTGAGATTTAAAAAAAATTTAATTGTCGCTTTAAATACTGTTTTCGTCTTTATTATTATTGTGAGGCTGGAAGAATCATTTAGGGAAGCTTTAGATAGTTTTAAAAATATCAAGTTAACCAAATATTTTGGAGGCTGTCTGTCAGAAGAGTATTTTATTTTATTCATTTTATTTTATTTTTGAATCATTAAGGCCTTTCGGCTTTTTCATGGTATAACATAAAGTATAAGACGTAGACCATAATGTGAAAAATTTGTAACCAATAATGAACCCTGTTAGCGCGTATAATAACAAATAAAATTCAAAAATATCCATAAATAACAAAGCAAGAATAAGCGTCTATTGAAGAAATATAAAAAAAAATGATTAAAAAAAAACAAAGAAAAAATATCCCAAAAAATAAAATTAAGTAAATAGTATTTCAAATTAATTGATTTCCAATATTTCTACACATCATAAATATATTTAATTACTAAATACGCAATTAAAATAGGTAGAGATGTATGGTTGAGCGCCATATCATTTTGATTTGTGTAGATTTATATATAGAGTCATATTTAATATTTTTATAATAATATTTATATAGTTTAGATAAAAAAACAATTCATATATATTGTCTCTCTGAAGCGGCCGGATTCCGCCTCTGTGCTTGGAATTCGCCCTAATTTGTTTGGTGTTTTTGAAATGCACAACAGAGGTCAGGGACGTGCCCTTTTGCTGACGATTGGCGGTCAGAACAAATTGTGTAAAAACTTAATTAATATTGTACTCCTTCAAATCAAAGAAACAAGTATTTCTCTCTTCAACATTATTGCCTTGTTGCCGTGTAATTATTTCAATTCTCGGATGCTTGCCTAAAAGACCGCTGAATTTATGCATATTTGAATTGAATCTGTGCTGTGAATCTTTTAATTAAAAGATCAAACAATTGTGACCTTGAGAAGTGGACCTGGTGGATGCAAAGGAGATCGCTGATCAGGTTAGTGGTGATTTTCTTTGTATGTGGGCCGACTGTGTAGTCGTTTTTAGAGAATATTCATAATTGTTTTTTTTTTAGATTATCATAATTAACACTAGAGTATAAAACCCAATAATCGTGTTGGTTATTTACACGCCACACCATTAATACATATGTTTAATGTTTCGTGATAAGTAATAAATTTACAGAAGAACATCCATAGTGAGTATACCAGAGCAGATGAATGAGTTCGTGAATACATGTTTGTATTGTAACAACGTTACATTCTATATATCTGTGATATACACGTATATGTTACCAATTTGATCTATAAGACGATGGTCGGTGCATTTAAGAGAATGAAGCAATAAATAAGTGCCTAGACAGAGTTGTGTGGTTGTTCGATCCACTGGTTACAAGCCGGTAGCCCACAACACATAACACTAATTTATGGCGAGTATCAACATTTAGTGAGCCGTTTACAAACTGATCTGCCAGTATGCTACTTTTTTAGTCCCGAAAATTTTGAACCTTTTTTTTAAATTTATAATCATTAGCAACCGGATTTTTCTCAGACTTTACTAAAGAAAAATTCATATTAATTAAGTACTTAAAACATATTTTAAAATTAAGATGTTTTGACTGTTCAACTAGAAAAAGGCTCCCGTTATAGGACAGTCAAATTTAAAATAAAATTAGAATTTACTTATTGAAACTTTACACAACACAGAAGACACAGCGAGTCTCAATCGCGACCGTATCGTTTAATTGTTTTTTATTTGTTTCATATTTTCTTTGAAAATTATTGATATTATTTTCAATTTCAACCAATGATGATATTAGAAATTGTTGTCAATATGGTTACATTGCATGAATGATATCAATACTGACATTAAATAATGCATTGTACAATAAGAATAAAGGGCGAAACGAAAAATTAAAAAATATAACAACAAAAAAAATTATAATACCAAACAAGCAAATAAATCAGCCCAGTAATTAGTGAAGAAATCAAAATACATTTTAACGTAATAAATAAAAATTAATATTAATCAAAATGTAAAGAAGGTTTTTTTAACAATTTTAAGAATCAAAATATTAATAATAAACAGATCGATAAAAAAAAGACTTTTGTATATTACAAGTATATTTTTTAATTTTATTATTGCACGTATTTTTTAGTTAGATAATTTATTTATCTTCGCGAAATTATTGGCTCTCATCTCTCCCAAAATCGTGAAGCAAATCCCCAATCAATTTATGTAGAGCTGATAGAGTTTTCGCTTTCCAATTAACATTTACCTTACAGTACTGTATACTTTTGGACATTAATGAAAAGTGTTTTTGATTAAGAGGTGTTTTTTTATTATAATTAACACAATTGAATCACTTCGTGAATGTCGGGTATCGTGAGTCGTGGGAGTAATCTATACGTGGGTAAAGTATACATTCCATCAGGTCAATTTTCTTTGTTGTACTCAAGTTTTTGTTTGTATTTACCGTAAAATTTCTGGTTAACTTAAAATTTTGTATTCTTTGTTTTTATTTAAAAAATTAACATTAAATCTATTATTTATAGCTGCAATAAATAAATAAAAAGTTAATAGTTAAAGAGATTAATTATAGGGGGAGGTGGGTAAAGTCGTTTTAGCAAGAGGGGGAAGGTCGCATGATCGTGTAAAAATAGGTTAAAAGTTGATAGTGAGTAATTTTACCCTAACCTTCGCTCAGCTATTTTTCCAGTGCCCCATGGTTCTGAAATACCAGTTCCACAGCCACCGTATAATTTAAATGACATCCTGAGTGAGTCAGAGGACACATTAGCTTTCCAGGACGAATCTAACTCCGATTTCTGTTGACGGGGGACCTCAATTTTTCTCAGAGTGAGCTCAACGACCTAAAAAGAGACTTAGGTCTCTCAAAAGATGCAGTCGAATTGCTAGGATTAAGGCTAAAAGACAAAAACCTGCCATCATCTGGGACCTCATGTTCGTGGTTTAATCGAGAGAAAGAATCTACTCGGTTTTTTTTCCAAGGAGGGAAATCTGGTGTATTGTAATGATGTTCACCGACTCATTAAGTGCCTTAAAATAGAAAATGATTCATCAAAATGGCGCATATTCATTGATTCGTCTAAAAAAGCAGCCTTGCTGAAATACGATATAATGAAAATGTATTTGCATCCCTTCCTATGGAACACTCGGTTCATATGGAAGAAAATTATAATGTCTACTATTCATAAAAAAATCAAATATCAAGACCATCAATGGATGGTTTGTGGAGATTTGAAAATACTTACCATGTTTTTGAGTCAGCAGTTGGGAAGTTATACAAAATATCCTTGCTTGTTTTGTTTATAGTATAGTAGAGCGAGACAGCTCCACTGGACGAAAACTGACTGGCCACCACGAGACAGTTTAAACCCTGGCGAGAAAAACGTCATCAATACGACCTTGATTCCCCCTTAAAAAGTGTTATCACCACCTTTTCATATTAAATTGGGGCTCATAAAGCAGTTTTTCAAATGCCAAAAATGGGGATTGTTTCAGATATCTGCCTTCCAAGTTCCTGAAACTCTGAAGTCATGTTAAAAGAGGGAGTTTTCACTGACCCCGACATAAAAAAAAACTTTTTTCTGATCCCCTCTTTTTGGAAACTATGGGAGAAAAGGAAAAAGAAGCATTGGCCAATTTCAATGGCGTAGTGCAAAGTTTTTGCCGGATACTAAGGACCCTGACTACAAAACCACTGTACAATGAATGCTGGCAGCGAATGCTCAAGGACGCAAGATGAACTTAAAAGTTTTCTTAGACTCCCATAATAATAAATGGATTATTTCTATAGCGCCGTTTTCGTGAGAAAATCACCTCAAGGGCGCCATATTGACTACATTCCCGGGTGAGCTTAAAAGTTCATTTTTTACACTTCCATATTAACTATTTTTTTCCGAAAGGAGCCTACAGTGACGAACAGGGTCAAAGATTTCACCAGATGTCCGTGACATCGTAAGACGTTACCGAGGAAAATGGGATGTCAGTATGTTAGCTGACTACTGTTGGATGCTCAATAGAGAAACCAGAGAAGGAAATCGGAAACGAGTTCGGAAAAGCATCAAAGAGAAGAAGAAAGGGTATCGTTAGAAAAAAATTGTAGAAATAAAATTGTGTATAAACATTACAAACAATTATCTGGTTATAATTTCTTCAAATGATTGATAACTTTGTGGAGTCATAAAAGTGGTGTATACAAAGTGTATTTTTAATTATATAATTATTTGGTTATTTGTTAGAAAATTTTTCATTATAATAAATAAGTGCTTTTATCTATTTTTTATTTTGCAAAAAACCTGTACGTGATGGGATATTAAGGAAGTCATTTTTAGAATGTGTGACCTATCAAACATATAATTCAGCAAAAATATCCCATGCATAATAAATTTTGCGTTGTTGACAAATATGTTAATTATCTTCGATTACTAAATTATTTTAAAAATGTGTTCTTGATAAATTTATTTTCGCTTTGATAAAATAAAACAAAGAGGCATAAAATTCTCGAAAGATTTAACACGATCGAACTGTTAGGGGGACACTGGGACATTTTGGAAGCTAAAGGTTCCATCGAAGATTCCATCAAAGATGCCAATTGTCAGGTGCATTATCCCGGTGGCTCCTGGATTTTTTTATGATGGCCACTACCTTCAGTTGTGCCAATCGAGGAGAAAATTGTTTGGTGATCAACCCCTTAGAGAATTATTTTAATTTCCTTCTCTTGGGCCATCGCGTTTTTATCCCTATTCTGCGAAACAGAAAACCATCCAATGTAAAGAAATTAAATCACTTAAATAACTTTTTACTGAAAGTATAAAAATTTATTCAATGTAAATTTGATAACTTATTGAAGTTTATAAACCTCATTGTAATATTTAATCATTGAAGAAGATAGTATAAACATATCCTAAATGAAACACGAAACCAAAAAAACTCGCAGAAAATAAAAAGGAATCAGTCGCATCTGGAACATGTTGTCCCGGAAAGACAGATACTTTTTTTTCTGTGGTTTTTATCGGTTACGTGTTTCATTTAGGATATGTTAAAATTATCTTCTTCAATGATTAAGTATAAATATTTATTTATTAATGCATTAAAACAGATCTACAAATAAAGATAGTTACATCTGTACCGTTTAAAACCGAACTAAGACTAAGAAGAGCCCGGAAGCGTGTAATGGATTATATTTATATTATTAGATAAGAAAAATTGTTGACAAAAACAAGGTACAGAGTATGGGAATGTAAATGAACCAGGATACACATACAATAGGTACATCAAGGTTTCATCTATCGAAACAAAGAAAGAAATTACCATAATATCGGATACTTAAGTAAACAAAGTAATTAATTAAAAAACTATTAACCAAACTTGTAGTTTTAAACTATGAACTCATAGATTTGGTATTTTAATTACTGGATACATATGATAATTATTACATTCACGAGTGTGCTATCATAACAGAAGGATATTTCGAAAATAAAACAAAATTCAGGTCACTTTCTTTCCCCTTGTGGAACATTCGTATATAATCATATCATTTCATCCAAGCCAATGTTAAAATTAAACTAAATTACGTTTGCTGATAAGACAAAAAAACTGAAAGGTTTCTTTAAATTTACCTAACAAATCAGTTTTTAAATAAATAAAGATGTTTTTTTAATTATACACATTATTGAAAAAAACATTATTTTTTATTTTTCAGAATACTAATGAGTGTCACAAATTTATTTTATTTTTATATTAATACATAAGTGGCTCTTCTTTGAACGCCATCCCGGTTTAGTCTGAATATTTACGTTTGTTTATGGTTGATGGAAATAAGTTTTGCTGAATTTTACCATATTAATTATTATACACTCTGTGTAAGCCGTAAACTGTGAAATCTTTTAAGAAGACGATAAAATTCCCACTATTAAACATTAATAAAAAGCGAAACATTATTTTATCTAATCTATACATAATAAACCTAATCATTGTAATGCACTAACTAAAATGTCAGGGTCAATAATCAGTCGAACGAATTTAGTTCTAAACTAAAAACGGGTATAGACTTACTTACCCTTTGCAAACCAATAGTATGCCCTGTTTAGTCTCTAACTATTTAAAAATATTTCCATAAATACACGTTGATCAAGAGAATTGACCTGTTCACATAGCATTGGCCCATAGTGTCAATGTCGGTAGAATTAAGTGCAAATTACGTTATCTCTAATTGAGTGCAATGTCAAGTGAAAAATACCGACGACGTTTTATTACAATCTCTATGATATATAAAAATGCTAGTGCAAATATTTATATCAGTCCGAGTTCTCCATTCGTTACATAGTCGTGCGCCCATCATGGCAACTAACAGTGAGTCAGTTAACCCCGGTGAACAACTCAGCAGCGAAGTTCAAATCGTTTTAAAAGATATCGCCGATGAATTATATATCAAAGATTATATCACAGACTTTACAAAACAAGATTTTACCGGTGACAATTTTATTGGAGAAATCGTTCGTGTTAAGATTATTCCCAAAAACAATGATAAAGTCTTCAAACCCATCAACTTAATTCTAAAATCATCTTCGCAATCCTCAGTCACGAGAGATTCTGTAACAATTGTATCTTTTTATGAAAATGAAATTTCATTTTATACCAATATCGTGCCAATTATTGAAAATTACCACTTAACGAAAGCATTTCATTTCCGAAATTTTACAGAGGTATCCTTGAAGAGTTTAAAGAGTTGATTGTCTTGGGAGATCTGTCTCACGATGGTTATATTTTGCGTGACAAAAAAATACCACTGGACTTCGAACACTTGACCATGATCATTCAAAATTTGGCAAGACTACATGCAGCATCGTTCTTCTTGAAGGGAAAGAATCCCGAACTTTTCAAAAGATGTTCGCAACACCTTCCAAAATCTATGAACTATGGAGAAATTTTTGTAAAAACCATTGGCATAATGGCTGAGAAGATGCAGCCGCTGATTACGAACCAAACCAACAAAACGAAGTTCAAATTATTTGCGGATAGTATAGCCCAGAATGCGCATAATTATTTGGACGCGAATTTGACTGAGCCATATAATGTTATTTGCCACGGAGATGCTTGGAATAAAAACATTTTGTTCAAATATGAGGTAAAATGCTACAATTTTTTTTCCAAAGCATTGTTTTTATATTTATAATTTTTATTCATATACTAGCTAAAAGTTCAACATATCGTGTTTCTTCCTTTATATCGCAGAAACATGAAGGTTGGAATTTTGATAGAAATATATTTAATTTAAAAAATAAAACAATAACTTTGCCAACCGGGTTTCGCTACTACCGTAGCTTCGTCAGGGCAGTATAATACAAAACTTTGAACTAAGATACACATGTGTTATGGATTGATAAAAGCGGGCGAATGTAGGGCCGAGGGTGGGAGATCAGCAAGTACCTGGCAGGGAAGGGCGTGTACTTTGTTTATTGGGAATAATTTAAGAATTGGACTTTTATTTAAATTTCTTTTATTATTTATGAGTCTAGTAATAGTGTTTTTGGCTTTCCTTATTTCTAACACTTCTAAGTTATCTACTCAAATTCCTGTTCCATTTTTATGCAGTAAACTAGTGCCTGTATTTTTATTAAATGTGTCGTCTGTTTCTAAGAGGTGGTTGGCAAATTCCGAAAACCATTATTATTGAGACATCTTAGGAGTTCTTTTACCCGGATATTAAACATTACGCGACGTTTTGCCTACATAAAACGCCGGGCAGTCATTGCATTGAGGTGAATAAATGCCCGAGTGGCCTAAACTGTCTTCTTTATCTTTACCATGTGTATCTTAGTTCATAGTTTAATATTATACTGCCCTGACGATGCTACAGTATTAGCGAAACCCGGTTGGCAAAAGTATATAACGAATAAAAGTGATGTAAACAAAGTTATTGTTTTATTTTTTTAAATTATAATGTCACATCACCAAGTTACCGCTTCATATGAAAATATGTATTTAATTGTTGAATTAAATGAACATGAAGTACTTGAAATTAAACACGCAATCAAAGTAAAACCATTTGCAATTGCCGTCTTATCTTAATCTCGATGTTGTTATCTCGTCTAATATTTATTTCATATTTTCATAGGAGGAAAAGCTGTAAAACATCGTGTTTATCGATTACCAAATGGCAAGGATGGCTTCCCCGGTAACAGACATAACTTACGCATTCTGTGTGTCGGCAAATTTGGATGTCTTCGAAAACAGCTTCAGAGATTTCTTTAAAACTTACTGCGACACCCTAGAAACATCATTATCAAGAATGGGCTGTAGCGTCGAAAAGTGTTACCCAAAAGAGGTTTTCGGGAAGCAGATAAAAAGCAGAATTGGTTTTGGACTAATGATGGCTTTGTTTATAATTCCTGTAATTTATATGGATAGAGGACAAGCCGTTCATTGTTCAGATGATTACGTAAATCAATTGGAAGAAGGTACATATGGTTCTCATATTTCTGATCTCGCTGCAGAGAGATTGAATGGACTGGTCGATATTTTTGTTAAAACTGGATTAATATAGAAATATAATATAATATGTATAGAGGGTATATAAATTAATTTATAACGATTGCAACTATTTTTACATCAGAACGACATCTAGAAATTTCAATATTAGGCTTAAGGAACACTAAACAAAGGTGTTCAATCATTCAATTGATATAAATAAAGGTTGTAACCGACGTGATCGTTTGATCGTAATTATCATTATTCTTAGGATTCCAATTTTGCAACATTATGTTTATCAATATTATCTTCGTAATTTATATTGTACCATTAGCTTATTATCTCGTGCCATTGTATCTTATGTAAGATTTATAATATTTGTTTCATCTCATAGTGTTATCGACGTGATGGAACCACACGGGAATTTCCCGACTCCGCAGGAGCACAGTACCGTGTGGCAGACTTTCCTATCACTTCGATAACACATCCGACCCCGCGACAGCACGATACCGTGTTGCGGGTTTTCGACAGTGCAACTAACCCCGTGGCAACGCAGTACCGTGCACGGACCCCTCATTTACATGTCTGCCTCAGCAGCGCCTCTAGTGTAGAAAACTTGTATCACTTTGTAAGGATATAAAAGCGAAAATTTCTGAAAATAAAGTCAGTCACACTCGGACGAGCAATCGTGACTCGTACCCAGTAACATCTTGTAACCATAGAAAGTCTTTCACTTCTCCTGCCTCCCACCTGAAAGATTCCTGAACCTGTCTCAAGGATAGTCGGCCCCGTACCAGCATAGAAAGTGACTTGACCAGCACCCTACATGTTTACAGTCTTGTAACGACAATGGTCGCTTACAAAGGTTTTAATATTTTACATGCAAATACAACCGGTTTACAATTAGACAAATTTGAAAATATTGAATTAAATTTAATAAATAATCAAATATTTTTTTTAAATAGCTATCTCTGTATTTTATTTCCATATTAATATTAATAACAAAAACATTATTTTTTAAAATTTCTAATATAAACTTGATATTCAATGTTTTGTAATATTTTTTTATGTTTTATTATTTACATTTTCAATTAATCACTTACCTACTTTAATCAATTTTTGTTTATGTTTATAATTTGTCTATACTTGACATAATTATTTTTAGTATTACTCCTGATGACGAAAGCATCGCTTTCGAAACATATTAATAAAATGCTGAATACAAAGTATATTTTTTAGTTAAGTTATTAATAAAGAAATGATTCAATTGCAAAACTGCATTCAAAACAAATCTTTAATTCAGCAAATATACTTTATCAACTTAATCATTTTTACAATCTAGCTTACTAATCTTTTCGATAAATTAAAAAAATTACAGTATTTGATTAATTTCATCGAAGTTTCATATTTCGCAAAGACGATTTATTTTCAATGAAAAAGATCCATTTATCGGTCTCTATTTGAATGATATTTTATTTTATGTTGTATGTAAGAAGAAGAGACACCCTAGAAAGATATGGTCCAATTATTTACTAAATAATACCGAATAAATTTAATAAACCAAACATTAAAATTTATCCGCACTTAAAGGCCATCGAACCTAATTAAACTCTCTAAAGGTGATTTTCTTTAATATGTATGAAGAATAAATACATGTTACGATAAAGAAAACGTGTATTCTTCTGAAAATTAGTCAAAATTTTCTGATTAAATTCCAAGACGAACATAACACCGCTTGGAAAGTATGCCACACTTATGCTATAATTTATTCCCTAAGCCCACAATAAAGAGATTTTTCAAATTATTTGTACCATTTTGCATAAATAAGTGAAGTGACAGGATGAGCTAGCAAATTATTGAGATAACGATGTTAAGGCATCTTGAATTATTAAGAAAAGTAAGTATTTAAACGTAATTTTGTTATAATTATCGTGAAGTAGTTTTTCCACGATGGCAACGAATCTGTTAAATAATTTCTTGTAATCAAACTGATTGCTCAATTTTGTAAAACAATATCAAATGTAAATTAAAATAAGTACCAAAATAAATACATTTTATAAACTAAAATCATCAATTAGGATAAAGCAAATAAAATAAAGATACCTCCTATTTTTTTAAATATATTTATTTATTTAATTATTATATAAATATATATATTTAAAGTGGAATCGTTTTCAGCGGTAAATGTTTTTGTTAGTATAAAACTTATAATAATAATAATAATAAAACTACTTGTTTATGTTTATAATGTGTCTATTGTGTTCTAATTTTTATCATTTGTCTATACTTGACATTGTTATTTTTGGTATTACTCCTGATGAAGAAAGCATCGCTTTCGAAACATGTAAATATCTTTATATTAATAAAGTGGTGAATACAAAGTATATTATTTAATTAATTTATTAATGATGAAACCACAAAGTGAAATCCAATCGTTCGAAGAAATTATAAAACTGATCATAATAGTGCCGAATTATGAAAATAAGATATCGATTTGAAGAACAATTTATCAGGATGTCAAAGAAAATTACAATACTCATAGTTGCAGTTATTTATGTTGCATTTAAAACAATGTGTTCCTGTTATAAACATAAGCAAAAAATCAAATACATATAAAAATATATCAGCTGACTTATATCTGTCATTACAATACAACTTTACTTAATTTAATATTGAGTAAATATAATACTATTTGTAAAATAACATAATACTTAACAAACAGCGCTTATCACGCCCCATAAGCATTTAATACACCTCTTATTAAGTAAATTTCTCGTGCCAATCATCAAATATCGCCAAACCAGAAAAATTCCCTTGTATATGAATTTCATACCGCGATTGCATCTCTAAAAGAAAGAAACAAATACCAGGCGAAAATAACACAATACTTATGATCCCAAGAGGTGATTTCAGCGACTGGCAAAAATCCGCGTTGTACCACTGGTCCACTAACGTACAAATAAACATGAAAAATCAACTTACGTAAATATCTGCCCTGATTATGTAATAATAATAGTAATTATAATTTAATGATTCATATAGCTCCGTTTTTGTGAAAAATCTCCTCTGGGGCTCTGTACAAATATTATTTGTACACTACAATCTGTCCGAAATGTTGTCTCAAAAGTGTCCAAAAAAGTTTACCTGAAGTTAAATAATTATTTTATTGATCGTGACACTTCAAAGAGTGCCATTACACTTCAACCAATGCTGACAGCAGTGGGGAAACAATACAACCTTTCGTCGTAAGCATCCTCTACCGTGTACCATATTATACAAATGCCCGAATTAGCGCCCAAAAAAAAGATACCGCAAGCCGCATAACGCCAATGATTATTCAATCGATGAAAACAAGGCGTTTTATATAATATTATAGTAGAATTAGACGCATCCCTGCCTTTCATTTACCTCAGAAATGCTACATGGCATTGAGTTCGGGAAAAAACCAAAGATATAATTAGTGATAAATTCATTTTGGGAATAGACAGGAAATAGATACTCCCGGGATTGAAGTCAAATTCCAGCGGAATCCGGCAGAGATGGAAGATTAGGAAGTGCCTTGCCCTTCATATTTGGTAACTGAACATAGAGTAATGCCGAGCAATATTTCGATGAAAAATATAAACGTAAACGATTTTTATTCGTCGCCCAGGGCCAAGAATTTTACCGTTCTGTCACAAAGGCTATCATGCTTGAGTTTTTCCTAAATCTCGATGTGCATGCAAGACACTTGGAAATTCGCTGGAAATGAAATATATGCGATGTGGCGTGGTAAAGTGTGAACCGAAAAAGGCGGCAATATCCATACCAAACGATGCATCCATTTCGATCTTATGGCCATTTTTGTGGTGTCCATACAGTTTGTGTCGTGGAGTAAACTGGAAAAGAAATCAGATATTTAAAAATTTATTATGCTTTTCCTCTGGATCGTGGGAAAACTGAAAACATTAATAATATTTTTTGCTTGAAAAAGATACAATGATTTTTACTCAATACTAGTCTACTCGACATATGACGAGTACGAGTATGTTGTCGACTTGCATAACAACAAAAGTCAAATAAAAAATATTAACTTTTAGGCGCATTTATGAGTGGAAGGGGGTGCATGGATCAGATTTTCTCGTTGCGTATGCTCACAGAGAAGTTTCTGGCAAAAAAACAGAAACTTTTCTGTGCTTTTGTAGATCTACAAAAAGCATACGACAGAGTTGACAGAAAAAGGTTATGGAAGGTGTTGTCTAAGTATGGTGTGAATACAAATCTTATACAGGCAATCGCATCGCTGTACGAGGGAAGCGTTGCATGTGTTAGGGCAAACGGTGATTTTACGGGGTGGTTTGACATCACAAAAGGTGTTAAGCAAGGCTGCGTAATGTCACCGTGGTTATTCAATCTATACATGGATAATTGTATGCAAGAATTGAAAGAGGTGGGCCTGGGCGCGAAAATGAGTAGTCTGCAAGTATGTTGTCTGTTGTATGCTGATGATGCGGTGCTGATTGCTAACAGTATGGAAGATCTACAGTCCCTCGTATCTAGGATGAACGAAGTGTGAAGAATGAGCTAATGATGAATGTAAATAAGTCCGAAGTCATGGTGTTTGAAAGAGAGCGTACGAAAACAGTATGCAATATAGTTGTGAATGATGAATACTTGGAGCAGGTCAATGAGTTTGTGTATTTGGGAAGTATGTTTACGAGAGATGGAAAGACTGATAGGGATATTGAAAAAAGGGTGAATGCAGGAAACTTCATTAACGGAGGACTGAACGCGGTTGGCGCAAACAAAAAGTTGTCCAAAGAAGCGAAGCTAGCAGTCCACAATGGAGTGCTGATACCAACTCTGATGTATGGCAGTGAGGCATGGAACTGGCAGAGGAAGGATGAAAGTAGACTGAATACTGTAGAAATGAGATCTCTGAGACGAATGTATGGTAAAACCATGTATGATCGAGTGAAAAATGTTGAGATTCGTAAAGAATGCAAGGCTGATGTAAGCGTAGTGAGCAAGATTAAGAAAGGGACGCTTAGATGGTTTGGGCATGTAGAGCGAATGAACGAAGAAAGGAGTGTAAGGAGAATATATGACTCGAATGTGAATGGAAGAAGAGCCCGGGGACGCCGAGGAAGACATGGCACGATCAAGTGAATCAAATACTCGAGTCGGGCCATGTCAGAAGTCGGAATAACAGAAGAGAATGTATGAGGCGTTGTATGAATGTGAATGAAGCAAGAAGTGTATGCCAAGATCGAGTTGTTTGGCGGTCCGTCCTCTCTGCCTACCCCTGCGGGGAAACGGCGTGATGGTTAGTTAGTTAGTTAGTTAACTTTTAGCAAATTTCTCTTCAATTCCCATTAAAAACAATGTATACATAATAACTTTTAATTATGTATACATACTCTTGCTATGTGATTCGCGGGATCGAAAAAAACGGGTAAGGAATTAATAAATGAAATAAGTTACCTTTATTAGGAAAACATGATTTATGTTAAAAATATTATCACTGTTGCATTATAACATTATAAGTTGGTATAAAATGTAAGATCAATGGTAAGAGTAACGAGTAAGATTAATAAAATCCCACTTAGATGATTTGGGCATGTAGAGCGAAGGA
>JAHDVE020003211.1:0-39367 GCA_022606495.2 Halesus radiatus
TTAAATAGTCTATAATTGCTTGTAATTAGCTACACACTACAGACGCGTACAATTTCAGATTTTTAAGTATGTTTTTAAAGAGATACTGCAAAAGGGTAGAAATAACATCGCGTATTAGAATATCGCCTGAAGTGCAAATAATTGTGATTTGCCTCACCTTAATCCTTATTTCGGAGCAGAGAATCGGGATATACTTTTTTAAAAAATAATTTTACTATGTCATCTTTGAGGATGCTGCGTGGAGGATCCTTTCGAGGAGAGGAAGGAATTAATATTGTGTACGGGGGAGGAAACACAGATGCCGGCAGATCATTCCACAGCCGAGATGTTGAACTCAAGAACGAGTTGTGGTAAATGTCAACCGATTGACGCCGGTGCTGAATAAATCAGTGAAGCTAGTTCCTCAGAGCATCTTCCATTAAAATATCTGTAGAACAATAACAGCATTCCCATCTAACGTATGCGCTCTAAAGATTGCAATCCGTTTGTTAAGGTAGAAGAATCTATCAAACGGACCGCCCGTTTCTGCACAGTCGAATATTTTTTTCAGGCATTTTGGGGCTCCGAACCAGAGATGACTACCAAATGCAACAGTAGGACAAACTCGCAATTTGTACAGAGTTAGCAACTGTAGACTATTAAAGTCTATGTGGGTTCTGTACATTGTACAGTACGCCATAGTGCATGTTACTGTTTATAAATGTTGTCTCTTGACTCGCTTTAAGAACAGGAACTAACTGCTTTGGATAAGAACTTGTAAAAGTTTTGGTATGTATAAACTATGTTGTTCCGTATAGGGACATTCGGAAGCTTTTAGAATCATTTAATAGTAGCTTAATTTTTTTATATCAATAAGTAGAGGCTTAATGTGACAACCGATAGAGACTCATTTAGCCCTTAAAACGGTTCGGAAAAGTGGTGGGTGTCCTCTAATGTACAATACGCCCAGCTTCTGAGAGGCTTACTTGACGCTGGCTTCGTTGGAGCCTCCGTGCCTAAAACAAATTCTACTTTCAACCTACCTTCAGTGGGAACCAAATGTCCAACATTTTATAGGCATCCAAACACATTAAAAAAAACATTTATTTTAGATAGATGATCCACTTATGACAATTTTGTTAATGAAAACCTTTGTGATAAGAGCTTTTATCTTAGTTTGTCTCAGCAATGTAGAAATAAATCAAATTTGTTTAGTTAAAATATTTTTAAATAATAATATCACAACGAAAAGCACTGCAATAGCGTATTTTTAGAAAAAATCCTCAGTCAAATGTGGTTTTAAGTACTATTACGAATGGAAATAGCACCACGATGGTCGGCAGTATTACAAGGGCGGAAAAAGGGCGCCAGTATTACAAGGGCGGAATGGCACCAGTATTATGAGTGGGAATTGGAGGGAAAGAGGAGGAGGTCGGAAAGGACGGAAAGTCCCACGATGGAAGCCAGTATTAGGGGTGCTGAAAGGAGGGAAATGGGCAAAAGAGAGTTGGTGTAAAGAGAAGCAGTACAACTCACCCTGAAATCTTATTCAGGACTAGTCCCCGGTCCATCATGACTTAGCTTAGCATTGGTACAGCATGAAGATTCCTTTTCTCAAGGTCAAATGAGTCGGCCGCGGCCTTATAATTGGAGGGAGGCATGCTACTCTACATTACTTGACCAGATGGCGTGCTTTCAGTTCAGAATTTATTGTGACAAAAACATGGTCATACAAGTTATGCAGGTTTCGCCAAGAAGTTGGCATCTACTCTGTTCTAGACTATTCCTCTCTCTGAAGGAGTTCTAACCGGGCAAGTTAATAAGGGAAGACATACAAGTACAGCACATAATAGGAAAGTGGAGGTTAGCGGCTTAAATATATTAGCTGGTGGTCCAAACGACGCCGTCCCCAAGGCGGAGTCTAGTCAGCGTCCAAGGTGCACTGGTATTAACCTTTCTCACACTGACTTTAATAGTTAAAAGGACACCATTCTAGGTCTTTTACAAGTGTAGTATGGGAACTATCGAATGATGCAATAATTGTACAGGGCTGCGAGCTCCTACGGAGCACGCAAGTGATAGCTCGCAGGTCGGGAAGAGAGTGCCCGACGGACGGCGGCCTTGTTACGCGAGCTGCGCCGTTCCATGCGGCGAGTAATTAGAGTATCTGTTCCGCTTGACCTCATTGGTTGATTAACCACGCTGGGTGGTGGGAGATC
The DNA here is from genome assembly GCA_022606495.2 of Halesus radiatus. Classification (NCBI taxonomy): domain Eukaryota; kingdom Metazoa; phylum Arthropoda; class Insecta; order Trichoptera; family Limnephilidae; genus Halesus; species Halesus radiatus. The sequence goes on from JAHDVE020003211.1 coordinate 2,199, forward strand.
ACCGGATTGGTTGATTATCGTAGCCGTCGGCGGGCTGTCGTGTTATTGGATGCCGGGCTATTCCTTGCAACAAGAAGCTAGAAGTATTCTAAGATCTTCCATTCGTTACGTAACAGTACCTCTGCAGTTTTTTATATTTTCTATTGCACAAAATTCTTCGAACCAATTGTAAAAATTGACGTGAGTTTTATTCTGTGAAATGAAAACTTTCATTAGATATTCAAATTATTTTATTTACGCGCTCGCGGCGCATTATAGTGTACTTTCTAAAACAGGATTCTATTAATGATTTGCAATGATTTCTTTCACAATTTCACCATATTTTAATTAAGTAACTTGACGTACTAACTTGAAGCTAGATTATAAATATTTAAAAAAAACGTTTTTCGATTTAATTTATCGGGAAAATTAATTCACCCATTTACAGCAAAACGAAGTTTCGATTTTCAATTTCCACACGGATAATCTTGAGGTTTTTTTTTAGGGTATTTAAATCTTTAATTAGAAATTTTATTAGTACCTGGGTTCTGGTTCCTGGGTATCGAGTATTAATTACTAGGTTATATTTTTCTTATCGATTTCTTTTCGGTATCGTACTTCACTTTAAGAGTTGTTAATATTATCTTCAATGATTAAAAATATATTACCATGAGATAATTAAGCTAATACTAAATTACATACTAATCCTAGACCTGTAGAAGAAGTCAAGAGATATAAATAATAAAAATTGGATAGGCGTATCCGAGACCCCACCTAAAGATTACGAATATGTTCGGGTAGAATCTTGTAATCATAATAAAAAGTTATCAGCCAAAAAAATTATTAAATTGACCATGAGGTCCTGGGTTCAAGTTGCAGTTGCACAACGGAGTGCTGATACCAACTCTGATATATGTGCAGTGGGGCATGACTGGGCAGAGAAAGGGAGAAATTAGAATGAATGCTGTAGAAATGAGATCTCCGAGGCGAATGTGAGTAACACTATGTATGATCGTTAGAAAATGATAAGATTCGGAAAAAATGCAAGGCTGATGTAAGCGTAATGAGTAAGATTAAGAAAGGACGGTTAGATAGATTCGGCAAGTAGAGCGAATGAACGACGAAAGGAATATAAGGAGAATATATGATAAGAATGAAAATGGAAGATGTCGGGAATACCCGAGGAAGACATGGCACGATAAAGTGTACCAAATACTTGAGTCGGGCAATGCCAGAAGTCAGAATAACAATAAGATGAGACGATGTATGAATGTGAATTAATCGAGAAGATATACCAAGATCGAGTAATTTGGCAGTCCGTCCTCTCTGCCGACTCTTGCGGTTAAACGGCGTGATAGTTAGTTAGTTAAATACATATTGTACAAATTAAATTAGAAAAGAAAAACCGGGAATCTAACAAGCAACTAGACAGCTTTTAGTCAAATGCGTAGCCTTTAAACACATTAAGCTGTGTTTCATCTCAGTGAAGACGAGACAACCAACTAACTAACTTACTAATTGTAACGCCATTAAGCTACAGAAAAAGCAGATATTATTTTTTTTTTGCTTTTAATTGGTAGAACTCGATTTATTTTGTTAAAATAAAGTAAATCAAATTAGCGAGTATTTTTGTTTTTAATTATCGTTAAAGTTGTTTCGGCGTTCTAAGCCATTTTCAAACAGTTTGACAATGGTTTCGAGTATCGAAATAGCTCTAACCATAATTAAAAACTAAAATACTTGCAGAACTTAAAAATAACATTATTCGATTTGATTAACTTCATTTTTTTTAAAAGAAAAAAAATGATATACCGCCACACAACACTGTATTAGCATCACACAATGCTTCTTCACATTGGTAGTCGTCTTTTATACCGGCTCTGGATATGATTTAACTGAATTAACGTGATCTTGCCATGTTTTCTAGGAAGGTCTTCCCTACTTCTTCTTTCTTCTTTCAATCACCTGTCTCATGTTCTCTTGACACTTTATCTCTCCCAACTATATAACCTACCTTTCTTAACTGTGTTCAATATACTTTCATATAAAACAAGAGCTTTATTTTAAATCGAAAGGGTTCCATTTGATCGGAAGAAGCTGATAAAGACAATGCATTTTAGCACAGATATTCTCGTTATTTAAATTCCAGCTCCTTTACACTGCGCAAATCAATAAAGCACTGCTCTCGATGGCGTTGTAAGAGCCGTATTAAATGGATCTTTATGCAACTGCATTCTTTCTATGTGCCGGAATGTAATTTCAACTGTATTCGGAGCGTATATTACAACACACAAGGCTTATTTTTTGTACAGGAATATTACGAGTCATCACTACATTCGTGATTGCTAACGTACCTCTTGTGCTATTCGATATTATTTGATTTTCGTGAATTCCACATTATTTCCGATATGTAATTTTTATAAATCTTTTTTGTAGGACTTATTTTATGTAAAAGAGCTTTTTTCACAATATACGTTTGTGAATTAATTTTAATTATTTGCTACCCTTTTTGGCAATTCCACATTAAAGCTAACTTAAATTAAACAAGTACAGAAATAATTAGACATTATTAGGTGAGGGTAGTGTGAGTGGCGATTTGGAGTGGTGGGGGGGTGGTGGAAGGAGTCAAAATAATTAGGAAATATTGTTAACACAGTGACAATGTTGTGTCGAAACCGTTAGCAAATAAATAAAATTATGTAACAAATTAAATAAAATTATGTAACAAATTAAATAAAAAATAATTAATTTGTTTAACACCACTGTATTTAATACGCACATATCTACATGTTTGTATTTTCTTATTATTTGTCCATACTTATCATTATTTTAAGTAAGTTAATTGTTTATCCTGAAGAAAGGAGCTTTGCTCCTGAAACATATAGAAATTTACATATTAAATACAGTGGGTTTAAATAAAGTAATGATAATAATCATAAGACATCTAGAAATATCAGTTCTTAGAGTTAAGGAACACTTAAGGTATTAAAATAATAACAACTATTTTGAATTCACAAATCATATTTTAGAAACCAATTATTCATTAGATATATATATATATATATATACATACATAATTAAAAATTTTAGATACGAATACAACCGGTTTACAATTAGACAAATTTGAAATTCTAGAAATCAGTAAAATGTTAATAGTGATTAAATTTAATAAATATATATTTTTTTAAATAGCTATCTTTTGAATTCGCTTTCATATTATAAAAATAATTTATTTTTTAATTTCTAATATAAATTTGTTATTCAATGTTTTATAATAATTTTTTATTAACATTATTGATTAATTACTTACCTACTTTAATAATTTTTTGTTTTAGTTTATAGTTTGTTGCGCCCAACATTACGACTCGTTCTTGTGTTCAACAGCTCGGCTGTGGAATGATCTGCCAGTCTCTGTGTTTCCTCCCTCCTACAACATGGGTTTAATGACCCAGATTCACTCCTTCCTATCATCTAAAAGACCCTCCACATAGCATCCCCAATCCCTAAAGATGATATAGGCCATTAGGGAAATTATGTCCCTCAGGGTCTTTTGTTTGGGGGTAATAAAAAAAAAAACAGATTTTTTTAATTGTTAAAATCATGCACTATTTTTATAATTATAAAATAAAATCCACATTCAAGAATGTAGTATGAGAACTAAGTAGTTTGTTGGAGGCGTGGTGGTTTTTTTTTTAAATAAATACCCGCAAAAGGGCTTTGTTTTCCAAAAGGATACATTGAATTATGTGGTTTGGGCAGGAATAATTGAGCCGGTACGTGTCGGGACAGAATCCCTAAATAGTTTACCTCACACGTCCTGACGGTCACTTACCCGCCAGGATTTTTTCTTTACGTTCCCCTTTACGGGTTTGTACCTGACACAATATTGGCAGTGTGTAAATAAGTTGCTATTCATTTTTAAATTTCTTTAATAGATAGATTAATTTTCCCATCATGTATCAATTTAGATTTTTTTTTAAATCTGCAAGCGAATCAGTGTTTAGCATATTACAACTATCGTGACAGAGTCGTTTACTACTTAACCCGTTGTACTCTATTTTTTTTGTATGGTATACCAGCTGTTACGATAGCTCTGAAAGAATCCCATGTCTGGAACTGGCGGCGAAGTTAATCTGGAGAACCAGACGAGAAAAAAAGGTGAAGGAAGGAGTGAAGAGAAACGGGAGGATGCCACAGAAATTGAATAAGACTACCATGTTCGTGGATATCGTTAGCACTTAAATTCACTTCACTGAAACATCACTAATCCAGAATTGGCCAGCTGCTCTGATGTCGCGGCGGTGAACTCCTTTGTCATCCCGCGACAAGCCTTAAGATCGAACTGAAGCTGGCAATATCTCCTTCCAGTGACAATAAGAATCGGATCGGGCAGGACTGAAATAAAGATTACGTTGTACTTTGGATCGGTGCATAGTCGGGAAACAAGCCAAACGCGCGCCCAAAATTTGTACATGGTTGACATTAGCTACATGAGAACGGGTCGCTTCTAGGACTCGTTCTTGTGTTCAACAGATCATCTGTGGAATGATCCCTCCTATAACATGAGTCTCTTCAAGACTAAAGTTCACTCCCGCCTATCCTCTAAAAGACTCTCCACACAGTATCCCCCAAGATGATATAGGCCTTGACGAAAATTATTTCCCTCAGGGCTTTCTACGTATTTAGATTTCGTTCTTATTTACTTTTCCACGAATGGTACCCAATAACAAATATTTCTTTGAAAAAAAAACTAATAACAACCATTTCATTAGCATTGGCGTATAAAAAAGATATTTGTTTTGATTTTCTAGGTATGTGAAAGTATCCTAATTTTGTATGTCTGAGAATGGAGAAAATGATAAACAACCTGAAAAAATAGTTCCAAGAATCCTCCTTCGCAAGTTTTAGAAAATAATATTAACTTCTACCTAGCAGACCCTCAACAGAGAAAATCACAATTAAATTTTAATCAACTGAAATAAGCCAACGAAACAAAAATTTGATTTCGATTTTCTCTAGAGCGGAATTCTCAGAAGAGATAAAAAGTTACTTTTGCAATCACTCTCGCCTTTTTAAATATTCATGAGGATTTTCAGGATTCTCATTCTGTAACACCTTCCAGCCAACCCCTTTTGCAGATAAGGTTTAATCCTGATTTTCAATATACAATACAAGCGCGTCTGAAGTTAGTTCTTTTATTTATTTATTTATTTATGAGAATTATTAATATTACCTACACAGTGTGTGGCCTCCACAGCTTAGTTTTATAAGCATTGGAAAATGTTTTCGCAGATTCCGTGTTCGATTCCTGTGTATCACTAATAAATAGAATATTTTTTGTTTTATTTAAACACTTTGGTATTATTTCAAGCCATTTGTTTGCTCCGAGTCGATAAAAACACTCACCCCTTTTGTAGCTACTAATAAAATAACTAACCAACTAACCATCACGCTCTTTCTCCGCAGGGGTAGGCAGAGAGGACGGATCGCCAAACAATTCGATCTTGGAATACACTTCTTGCAACATTCACATTCATACATCGTCTCATACATTCTCTTCTATTATTCCGACTTCTGACATGGCCCGACTCAAGTATTTGATTCACTTGATCATTCCATGTCTTCCTCGAGTGTCCCCTGCTTCTTCTTCCATTCACATTCGCATATAAATAATTTTTTGCGTATTAACCCTTAAATGTATCGTGTGATAGAAAAACAAAGTACAATTAGATCGTCGACGAATTTGTTTGGATTCAAAATATTACCAGACCCCAGATTGTCACAGAAAGGGTACAGCAGGATTATCAAAATACTTTTTTTTATGTGTATGATATGTTTTTACATATATTAAAAAAAAAATCATTTAATAACTTTTTTCCCTGATTTGCGAATGTCACACATTACACAAATTTCGAACCTTTTTGAAGTTGATTTTTGTTTAATATTATGCGTTCAAATCAATTTATTTAAAAATAAATTAATAATATAAATTAACAATACTTTTTATAAATTTCCTTGATTTTCTTCTTCTTTTATCTATTATTTATTCATGATTATAAAATTCTCCTAAAACAGAAAACGAATATGAATTAATTTTTTAAAAAAATTTCCTATCATCTGAGCATACCAATAAAAAAAATTAAATGAACTTTTTATTGAAATGCAAAAAATCGTGTATTTAGGGGTTAACGGACCATTGAACAATTACACAAAAAATACAACACGAAATAAAAATAAAAAAACAAACAAAAAAATAACAAAGACAGTGGAGAATGGTACTGATATTTAGTAGTGTTGATATAATAAAAGCAATTCATTGTTTCTAGGTCTACGGCAAGGAATTTTGAACTGGATGCAATAAATAATGTGAAACTTATAACGATATCAAAAATAAAATGTTAAAAATCAACATTCATTCTATACGCGCCTCAACATCTTTTGCCCCTCCGCCAATTTTTACAGCAAATCCCAATAAAACACTGTCAGCTTTTAAACAATGCTAGAAGAAATTAATTATAAATTCTAAATAAACAATGCATCCTTGACCCTATACCAACATGGCTTCTTAAGAAATGTTGCAACTTGTTAGCGCCATTTCTTGGTTCACGTGTTTAATAAGTCCCTAAACACAGGTGACTTCCCTGAACAACTAAAATCTGCACTAGTTACCCCAATAAAAAAACCACAACTTGACGCTGATAATTTGGGCAATTATCGACCTGTGTCAAATCTGCCTTTCGTAGCAAAAATTTTGGAAAAAATTGGTGCTTTTCAAATAGCCACCCACATAAACTCGAATAAATTATTTGCCGATTATCAATCAGCATATAGGAGATTCCACTCTACATAAACAGGATTACTTCGTGTCCTGTCAGATGTAACACTTGCCATAGAGTCAGGTAAGTTAGCACTCATTTCACTTTTCGATATAAGTGCCGCTTTTGATACAATTGACCACGACTTTCTCATCAAGAGACTAGAAGTAACATTTGGTTTACATTTAAACATTAAAAATTGGCTGCAATAATATCTATCCAATCACTCACAAGCAGTGACGGTTGGCAATAAACAGTCCAAATTTACAAAACTCTCTTCAGGGGTTCCTCAGGGATCCATTTTGGGTCCACTTCTTTTTATCCTGTTTACAAATGATGACGGAAAAATAATCAAGTCATTCGGACTTCTGTCTCATTGTTACGCTGATGACCAGCAAGTATAATTTTACTGTACACCAAATGAAATTGACCGCCTTAAAATTCGCGCAGCTGAGTGCCTAGAAGCAATCACTCTCTGGATGTCCTCGAACAAACCGAAGCTAAATCTCTCAAAGACCGAGTTTATATGGGCAGCCACGAACAGACGCCGATATTTAATAGATAACTCACCAATTGCTATTTCCGGCAGCGACGTAATTGAATAAAACCGTCAAACTTCTGGGCGTTTTTCTGGATTCGGACTTTTCGTTAAAAAGTGCGAATCCAGATTTTTCATTTAGTTTTTTCGATTATTTCGTTAAAAAGTTTCTTCTACCTAGGACAACATAAGTCAGTCCGATGTAACCTTTCCACAGAGGCAACTAAACTATTGGTTAACTCATATATTGTATCACGTCTTGATAACTGTAATGGCATCTACGCAGGTCTTCCTAAATACCAAACTGATAACTGCAATCAGTGCTCAACGCCGCAGTAAGGCTAATCACTGGGGTACCCAAGTTTTTGCATATTTCGAAACATCTCCGAAATCTTCAGTGACTGAAGTGCCCTGAGAGGATCCAGTACAAGTTCTGCTAGATGGTGTTCAAAGCTATCGATGAAATAGCCCCACCCTATATCTCTGAGCTACGTTTTAATAAAATACTAGTCTAAGGCAGTCAATTCATAGATCAGCGACATCATCTGCTATCGGAAGGCTATAAGAACCTAAACGCGAACCGAGCACTAAGTTTGGTGATCGATTTTTAGGAGTATCTGGCCTTAAGGCATGGAATCAACTCCCTATGGAATTGAGATGTATAACCAGTCCGTCAGAATTTAGAACTAAATTAAAAACTCATCTGTTCAGATACTCATTTCCATAAATTCGTGAACACATTCATACATTGTTAATGACATTATTTCCTGTGTTTATTTATTATTCAATTTTCCATGTCCAAAACTAAATTCCCTAGAAATTTTAACCAATATACAGTATGTCAGTGGTAGCCGAACACCTTAATCTGTTCTAATTTTGAGTGACGAATCTTCTTATTGCGCGTAATTGATTGACGATTAATTTCATTCATTTAATATCTATTCCTGTCTTTAAATTCAGATAACTCATTAAATACATTATATTATTATAGGTAAAAACTTCCTTCTTTACCATCCTTATTTACATGTAGAATATGATTTATAGGTATGTGTATTATCCTCAAACTGATCAGAGGCATACAAATGCAGCTGTGATGTATCACATGCATACTCGCCCCACTGCTATTCAATATCAAGTTATGTTTTGTAATTAGTAACATTTTGTAAATAATTTATTCAAAAAATGTAAATATGTTAGTTGTAAGCCTCTGTTACTAGTTATAAATCACTAGCTACAGGTCTAAGTTATCGCTATCTTTATAAGTCTTAGATGTAAGTCACTAATAATAAGTCTGAATTAGTTATTTTCTAGTTATAAATCTTAGCTGTAAGCCATTATTAATTAATCTTATATGTAAATTATTATGTATAAATCTAAGTGAAAAGGTATAGGTTAAATGAATTATGTTGAAAAGCGCCTTTGTGGTGATTTTCTCACGAAAACGTCGCTATAAAAATAATCAATTTATTATTATTATTATCAAACTGCTCATCACTAGTACACATTCCCTATTCCACCCCTTAATTTTCTATCCCTAAGACGGGATAGTTACTCTATCTATCTATCTATCTCCAGCTTACAAAAAGCCACACCTACATACGAGTATGTCGTAACTATAGCAAAGATGTCAAACAGATGACTAATTCCATACGATTTAAAGAACCCTAAAATAAAGCGAGTATTAACTGCCAAAACTTAATCCACTCACTAACTCGACGTTAACTAGGCAGGTTCTGTTCATCTCAGTAATAACCCCGCGAAGTATGACCCGTAAACCGAGGGGTTGAGGATATATTATTATTTATTATTAGTCTTCGTAGTAACTCACAACGATACTTAATTTGATGTTGCTAATGACTTTCCTTTGAAGTCGGTAAGTACCTACAAATACTTGAAATTATTTAAAGCCTTTAATAAATGGGTGAAAAAGTGCTTTCGAGTCTTGAAATGGAACAAAACTAGTGTTTAGTTCAATTATGATTAATTTACAAATACGGATGGTTGATTTTACTCAACAATAATTGTTTTGTTATTTACTTTTACACGAATCATGATCATCTCTCATGCTTGCAATAACCTTAACCATTATCTTGAATTATTTCTAATCTTGAAATTGTTACGATTCGTGGTGGAATTCTATTATAAAATGATTTTTTTTATTAATAAAGTTTTGTAACTTTTTTCCACCCATTTATTTTCGTTTATTTATGTGCACCTATTTTAAATACCCATTAAAATGTACCTGGTTATCCGTAAGTCATGTAACTACAGGACAAAAACTTCTATAAAATTCATTTTAGCAAACAAGACGGAAATCACAGCGAAAAAAACAAAACCAGAAATAACCATCTATTCAAATAAAAAGCTGACATGAATAACATTACACTTTATTTTTTAAATCTATAGATTCAGTAAACAAACACAATGTAATCCGTCTTCCAGACGATAATGAACCAACCCGAAAGTAATTTTAAAAACATAATAGTAAATAGTACCGTCAGCAATAAAACAAATTTCAAGTCATAAAAAAAACAATATTAAAAATAGGGGGACGCACTCATGACAGCAATGCTTTATATACCAAAGATTTAGTTTTAATTGTGCCAGTCTGACGATAACTGTCATAGGGTGAAACCAGTCCATTCGAAAATAAACAAATAGTAAAAGTTCGCAAAGATTTGATATCAATTATTCAAAAAATTATTGGACATTAACAGTGTAACGATTTCTGTACATTGTCTTTGAAGAGTTTTATCCACTTTGAACAAATAAACCGGCTGGATGTTCTTAGAATGTCAATATGATAGCCGGATTTGAAGCTCCAGCGATTTTATAAAATATAAGAAGAGCGCCAAATTCAAATTTTGCCAAATAAAGTAATCTGAATAACACAAAAAAATTCTTAATTGACAAACTAAAGTTTTTAAGACAAGATTTTTGTGCATAGCGCAAAGGGTAACAATTATTTTTAGAAAAAATAATTATTAGCCTGAAACACTCATCCAAATTGAAAAAACCTTCCAAGAAAAGATAAAGGGTGCAGGTTCGAGTCCTGTCGGCGACATTTATCTTTTCTCGGAAGGTTTTTTCAATTTGGATGAGTGTTTCAGGCTAATAATTATTGTTTACAAAAAATTTCTACTTGTCATGCCGGGATTTGAACTCATGACCTTCGGATTAACAACCGAGGATCGTAACAATTTACTAAAAAACGTTATTATATTGTGTTTGGTTCGTTCACCCGAAGTATATATATTTTTACGGAGTTTCTAATTTAGGCTGTGTTTAATGGTGGATTAATATTGAATACCTGAAATTCATGAGGGTGTCTGGTTTATGTATACGCGTGTCTCTAATTTCAAGTGACATAAACCAGGAAATATTCTGATATAAAATACGTACATAATAAATCAATTATTCACGGCATACCTCGTGTGAACCCAAGGAATATAAAGTACAAAGAGATAGGTTCATTTAATTCACCTTCGTTGTTTCCATGTAGCACCGTACCTTTGGTCGATATCATAATTAACGGATCGTCCCTTTGTTCTATTAACAATGCCCTATTATTTTAAACAAAGAAGACCGCTTCGTTAATACACTGTTATATTATTTAAGGGCGGTGAATTTTAATATTTTTTTAATTGATTATAATTAGCGACAGCGAATCGTTTGCTCTTCATAATATGATAAAACGATGTGAAAGCGCAGTTTTGTTTTCACGGTAGGCAAGGTTGTATGATTGGGGTCCGCCGTTGTTCACGTAACCGATGACTGGTGATTTGTTGCCAATGCTAGTTGCTGTAGCATTATTATCGAGTACTTAGTGCCAGTGATGCCAAACACGGAAGTCAGATAATGTGGATATTTAATTATACACGATTGGTGTCGCTGGTAGCTTGCTACTATAAATATACTATGATAATAAATTATTTTACTTATTACAAAAAACATAACAAAAATACATCACAATAATTTTTTTTTTCTATTGCTATACTCTCCACAATTTGAGCTCTAATAGCTCGTGGTATATACGGTACAATACGTGTCATTATCACGAAGGTATGAAATGTAACAAAGTAGGGAAACATTTACAAAGAATAAAAATTTGTTTATTTACAGTCACACGGGAGGCCTGATGGAAATAATTTCGGAGGGGTATTTTAGAGGATAGGAAGAAGTGGAGCTGGATCTTGAAGAGACCCATGTTGTAGGAGGAGGGAAACACAGAAGCAGGCAGATCATTCCACAGCTGAGCTGTTGAACATAGGAACGAGTCGTAAAAGCGACCCGTTCTCATGTGACAAATGTCAACCGTGTGCAAATGTTGAACGGGCTTTTGGAATGTTTCCAGACTATGCACCGGTGACGAAGGAATCAATGACGCTAGTTCCTCAGAGCTGTTTCCATTAAAATACCGGTAGAGCAAGTACAGCATTTCCACCTAACGTGTATGCTCTAAAGATTGCAAGCCGTTTGTTAAGATAGATGAATCCATTAAACGGACCACCGTTTCTACACAAAATCAAAGGTTTTTCAGTGAAGTGTGTTAATTAATACGGTTAGATATAATGTGAAGCCTTAAAATTATGATAAATTAAGTGACTTAAGTGCGATTAAAAAATGAACAGAAAAATAAAGGAATGCAGAATGTGTTTATAAAAATTGAATCGAACAGCGTTCCGAAATGGTTCCAAAACAATATAAACATTCTTAAAAGCAAATAAATCTTACTAATTGTCAAAATTATATTTCACTACGGAATTCACACCACGGAAAAATGCGTTCATATTACGCCTGTAAATTAAATCGAAATATTTTAGCATCCTCGGCCGTGAAACCGGTGCTAAAAAACACATAAATTTGGCGAAATTATCATAGGAGAATGTTTAAAAAAAATGAAACAGTGAAAAAAAAAACATGTTCATTGTAGTGTGTCACCGGGAACTCGCGATAAATAACCAGGAGGATTTACGAGGGTTTTTCATAAACAAAAATATTGTCCACCTTTTTTCGATAGGGTACATTGCAGAGCGGCGAAAAGCGGGATTTCTTGCGGTCCGTGAAATTAATTGGTTATTTTCAGAACACTTTTTTGAGAGCGCTCTGAGGGGCTTTTTGGTTGAAATTCGGCAGAAATTACATAGAAATTTTTTGGTATTGCAACACTTTTATTGTTAATTCGTTCGGTTTCGTATTAAACGATGCGTATTATTTTTTTTAATATTTTGATCTGTTATACGTCATTTTAGATGCATACTTATCTTTAATTATTAACGTCTTGAAATAATAAAAGAAGCTAAGGAATAATATTAATAATAATATGTGCCTTTATTGTAAAAAAGTTTGCAACTATAGCAAAAATACAAGTATAATAAAGTGTATAGAGGTTTATAAACTAGATGGGTAAAAAGTAAAATAGAAAATAATATAATAACACTAGGTAATGTGTAATGAAGAGAAATGCATAATTATAAGTTGAGGTTTCGAATAACCCCTCACTAGTTGAGGCACTACCTATGAATATACAGATATGCTCAGTAAATTGCTATATCAGTAACTTCGAATTTGGGTGAGTGCACCGGTGAAGGCCCTATCATTACTTTTAATCCAATTTTTTTATAAAATGTTTGAATTTTTTTTGTGTTTCAGATTTTTTGACTCCATCTGGAAGAATGTTAAAAATTCTTGACGCAAAGTACCTAAAATACCTTAGCCCAAAAGTTGTATGGGTTTGGAATTTGGAGTAAGTATTTCTAGTAATATAAGTGTTTAGACTTTTTTCATAGTATTTATGTTTGTTTATAAAAAGATAATTGAGGATTGTTTTAGCGATATGATAGAACTAAATTATTAACATTGGTCGTGTAAGGCCAAATTTTGTTAGTAAAATTCCCTATTATACTAGAAGCACGAAAAGAGCGACGATTTAAAAATGCAAAGGATAAATTTGCAGATCCAGCCACAAAATATGGAACACTACAAACTACAGACAAAAAGGTAAACATCTCTAGCAGTAGTTAGAGCCATGTTAAAGTCAACAAATTAAAATGTTGGTGCTCATTACGCATAAAATTGACATTTATTCTAAAACTCATTGCTTTTGGGTCTTGAATGTCAGCCAGTTAAGGTGGATTTTTAAATGAAAATATTAATATTCTTAATCCCACAGGATTTGAAATGAATAAAAAATAAGTTACACAAAAAACAAGATTCTCAGAGTAACCTAAATCAACGATTTAGACATTCAAATGACGGCAAAACCAACAATCTAACCGAACAATATCGCTTTCATTTATGCTAAAGATGATTTAGAATGTATAAAGGGAAATTGTATAATACATCAGTTCACCTACTTCTGAATTACGAGGTCTCATCTCCTCAATAATAATAATAAAAGCTCAAACCTATCGCCGAAATTTATTCCATATTTCCAATAAAGTCTGTATATTCTATAGCCTGACCCTCCTTTTATCTTATAGCCGTGAAATATACATTCAAAACCATGAAATATACATTCAAATATACAGTAATACAGAGGAAAGTAAAGCACTGGAGGCTTAACCCACAACCCTAGTGGAGTACCTTGCGGGCAAGGGTTGCTAGTTCCATTGTTTCACCAATTCTAGTCAAATAGCCGCCCTCACACCAACCACCATCCCCTTGTTCCCTTGTACCTCTGTCCCCTTGTCCCGTGTTCACGCGTTATACTATTTCAATTCAAATGCTTTAAATAGGTATTTCTAGGAAATAGGATTTCAATAACAGAATCATGATTTATTCGCATTTTGTTGTTTGTGTTTTAATGACGAAGGTTGACACTAAAAACAGAAAATAAAACTTATTAAAACTTTAATAGAAATGGAAGTCCTTTGATATATATAGTACCTAACTTCATAGTTACCTTAATCTACTTGACTGGATATTAATGAATGAATTGAAGTGTTTTAGTAGTAAATTAATTAAAATTATTTTGTATTCACCACTTTATTAATATACACATCTCACATATACACTACATATTTCGAAAGCGGTGCTTTCTTCATCAAAAATTTATAGAATACTAAATAATAATAATATGAAGTAATCTCTTAAATTTATTTTCATATTAATACTAATAATGATAATTTTTTTTTATTTCTAATACGAATTTGTTATTCAATATTTTATAATATTTTTTTATTAACCTTTTGATTAATTGCCTACCTACTTTAATCAATGTTTTTTAATGTTTATAATTTGTCTATTCTTACATTATTGTGTTCTATGTTTATCATTTATCTATAATTGGGATTATTGTTTTTTTTAGTATTCTACAAAATAATTTTAATTCTTTTATTTATAATGACACCACAAAGTGAATACTAATCTTTTGAAGAAATTATGTTTTAGTAGTTTTTATCAAATTGTTAACTTGCTGTTAAGGGTCGCGCTTGATAGCAACTATATTATTGTAACCATAAATACAATATTACCAAACAACCCACCTACACAGATGGGTATTTGTGGATCTTAAACACCCGCAAAAAAAAGAAATTTACTTATAAAAATTCGGGAAAAGCCTGGGTAAAAAAAAATTTTATACCCAGCTCGTACGAAAATTGATAAAGTAGTCGTGTTTCAAAATGGCCACAAAAGTTAATTGTCCTTCACGTTAGTGAAAGGATCATGTGGATACGATAACTCCCAAATGAAGTACGAAAATATTTGTAAATTCATTTCGTGATATGCGTAATACGATGTACGTAATATCTTGACGTTACTTAAGGATATATTTGGATCCTTCAGGTCCATAAAATGCCTTATTGAATGCCTCAGTAAAAAACGCGATAGCCCGATTTCCACGCGAATAGAATTCCTACTAAATATCGGTAATATCTTAGTTTTGACTGTTTCACACAGATGGCCCTGTCGGCATGAGAGTACATTAGCGATATCTGAGAACCTCCCAAGGTCGGACAGACAGATTCTTACCATCGAATTGGAAGAAAATTAGCTACCGATCTTTCTGAATCCAATATGCTAAGATTCCTTGTGTCCTGTTATTTATTAATAAATTACCAAGTGTTTGTTATAATTAGAGATTTATTCATCAAAAGATAAATACACAATTTCCACTAATACTTCTCCATTTCCCAGTAATTGACTCCTACTACCTTATTTATGACATATGCCTCTTCTTCGAAGGTTATCAAAATCTTTCCTCTAGGTCGCGACATAATAAAATGCAAGTCTCTTTATTTTTGACGCTCGTGGTCTGGTAGATCTAATTAATTGAGTGTGTTTGTGTTTAATTCATTGATTTTTAATTTAATGTAAATCAAATTTAATAATGTTATTATTAAGGCCTTGATAGCCGAAACAGCTGTCACAACAACACAAACTAAAAAATTCTTGCAGATCTTCATAATAAAATTATTAAATTTGATTTTAATTAAATTTAAAAAAAAATGATACATGTAAGTATATTACTTTAATAAATTTTCTTCTGATACCCTCTCCGACAACCTTCATTCTGCAGACTGCAGCTGAAATATCCCAGTGGATCTGCATTAGTTCCAGTCATATAGGTTCATATCATACTTGGTTTTAGGTTATCGCAACATTCTGATTCATTATTATATTATTAAGATCAATTGGATAAATTATTTGCTGTCTATTAACGGTCAGCTCCTTAAAATACGCACTTTGCAGGTTGCTAACTCAAGAAATACTAGGAATGATTTATCTATTCATTCGATACGAGTAAATAGTAAAATATATAAGGTTTCAAAAGACATTGATCTACAAACTGTAATCATTTAAATTCTACATGAAATATGTACTAAAATTTTAAGCAAATTGTTTTTAGTGTTTTTCAAACTGCGCCTATATACAGTTATTTTGGAACGTATTTCAGGGATTTTAAGGATTACAGTTCGACGATTTTTGTCTTTGAAAGCGCATAAATTTTTCTAATTACCCTTATAGAATTGACAGATAAATAATTTGTGGTATTGTTTGAATTATTAACCTGCAAAGTGATGTTTAGGAACATTTTGAGCGGCCGATCGAATATACTAAAAATGGTTGATTATTTTAATATATTCGTAAAAAGTATTTTCTTCATGGCTTGTCATAATTATAAAATAAGCGTATAAATTTGTTTTGAACCGCTTTAATTTAAAATATATAATTATCTCGACCGGTTTCGGAAGTACCTTTCCCTCGTCGGGAATATGCTCGTATTAAAACTAAACTACGAATATGTAATATCGGCCAGTATGGCCAACAAAGCAAAATTATACAAAAGCTTTTCGGTTAAATTTCTATTGAGGGTATTTAAAGTGCTAAGTTTTTCAAATAGCACCCCTACTTACCCCTTCTCCTTTGGTCGGCACCCACTCCAACGCCTTCATATATATCTATCATTATTTTATATCGAAGCTTAGTTTTTTTTATTGATTGTTTTTGTTTTTAATTTGTAGAATTCAATTTAATTTTTTAAAAATTTAATGTAAATCAAATTTAATAATGCTATTATCAAGTTCTGCAAGCATTTTTAGTTTTTATTATGTTCCGGCGTTGAAGGCCATTTTCAAAGACATTTTGAAAATGGCCTTCAACTCCGAAATAGCTGTCACAGTAATAAGAACTAAAAATACTTGCAGAACCTAATAACAACATTATTAAATTACATTAAATAAAAAATAAAAAAGTTTGCTCTTAATGTATTCACGACGAGAGAAGGGTACTTCCGAAACCAATCGAGATTATTATATATATTGTATTAAATTGAAGTGGTTCAAAATAAATGTAAATGCTTCTTTAACTTTGACCGGTATCCGATATAAAAATGCAAAATAGATTAAATAAAAGTTATATTTTAGAAGCGTAACCGTTCTATCCACTTTCACAATTCGCTACCCTATTATAAAACTGACGCTAACGTTTCGAGTGGTTCTCTATCTTCCCCTTATATAAAACTGTTAAATTGAGCAGAATTGGCGAGAATCAATGACCTGTAATAATATTTTTATGTCTGAAATTGAACATTCAAATGTTACGTTTGAATGGTCAAAGTACGAAAGAGGCTCCATTGTTTGTGAAATGGAGGCTTTGTTTCATTCAGGACCTGTTTCTGTGTGTATGATATTTCAAACAAAAGGTCAAAAGGCCATTAATAAAATTTTATCGTTTGATTTTATAATGCCATTCAAGGGAGTAATCGAGATGATAAATTGTACAGTTATGTAATACACTTCTTTGAATAGACAAATGTTGCTTTTATGGTAGTAGGTTTTATTTTAAATGATTATTTTTCGATACAAATGGTATTCTTTGAAAATCTTAAGATTCCTCGGAACCAACTGAACTGTGGAATATTGCGAGATTGTAGAAATGGGTGGTGAGAAGGAGTGGAAATATATGATAGTTGACAAGTATAAGGCTTCTCAGATCTGATTAAACATAGCTGAAGCCATCACAAACATCATTATGACAGTGATTGGTGGTCTGACATACTTGGATCAACTTATACCTGGAACGAGGTACATGCATACCACACGCTAATTTTTTTGTAAATTATGGACGATCCACATGACTGGTTTGCCCAATACTGACTAAAGCCACTGCGTTAAAAGCTTCGACCATCCGGCCATTCATTCCAAAAGTCAAGCCTACCAACTCTAGGAAAGGACGACCGGATGGTTGAAGCTTTCGACGCAGTGGCTTTAGTCAGTATTGGGCAAACCAGTTGTGTGGAAGATCCATTATTGCCAGACCTACAGTCAAGTGGTAGACGTGAAGTTTTTTAAGGGGGAGAGGGTCGCAGGAGATGGATTATTTATCGAACGATCGAAATAATGATAATGTTATTACGCAATACGATCTACATTAAGTATTTGAGGAGATTTTTTTAAATTGGTAAACATTGCGGCGTTAATAATAATTAGACAATATTAGAAAATGTTGCTTGTGTCGTGATGAAGTACTTAGCCAGCCGAAGAATTGAACTCACGATGCCTGGGTGGGACCCAGACGCGATTCCATCTCAGCCACTGATCGGTTTATTATAAATGTATATTATTTGTTTAAAGTCATACAGGAACTAGAATTTATTAAAATCAAATAAGAAATAGAGTCTTCCTCTCCATCCCACGTATGTTGTACAAAATATAAAAAATATGATTTTTTTTAATTAGCGTAGAAAAATAAAAGTATTCCTTTAACGCAGCGATTAAAAAAACTTGTGGCTAGCGTATAAGTATCAGTGAATGTGAGGTGTGTTTTGTATATTCGCCTCTATTGCTAATTATTCGGAATAGTACATAGATGATATTATTCCTGAATTTGTTCGTGAGACAAATGAAATATTTAGTTGTTGTATTTCGTGAAGGCTATCTATTTACCTACTGTTTTGCACCTGTTTCACTATTGTAATATGAATTTATATAAGAAAATACGTAAAAGCCCATATAGGACGTGTACAATATAATAAATAAATAATTATTTTTATCGTATTACGTTAAAGCTTTATCGTAATATAGAATTAATAAATAATCCTTCTCCGACGTCAATCTTGTCCTTAATTTGTTTGCAGAGTATAATCCAACTAACAAAGAAGCAACGCGCAACATATTTATTTTTAAATATTTTCGTTATTGAGAAAATAACATAATACTAATAATAATGATAACAATTCCATGTTACCATGTAACGAACTAAATATTTATGACGGTTTATCGATCTCAATAATTGTTCCAACTAAGGGAATTAATATGGTGCCGTCTCATTTATCAGTAACTCACATTAATAAAAAAGATATGGATGACGGCAATTTATTTCTCGTTGAGTTTGAGAGGTTTTCCGATATTATTTTATCCTACGAAATATAGGGTCAATGGCCCATTGTGCTACGAATTCGAATACAAGAGAAATACGAGGTTATTTTGTTAATAAATTTGAAGCAATGTCCTCCATAAGGAATTAGTCAATTCGAGTGAAATCGTTTTTTATTCGATTATTATAATGGTAAAATAACTTATTGTTTTTTTTTGGTAGATGCCAATCACTTTGTAGTTGAGTGAAAAGAAGAAGCCGCCAGAGAAGTATGTACGAGTATATACCGTGGAAGCACTGGAGGACGCTGCAATATATGTATTATTATATCATATTATTTTCCCACTAAGGGTTGGTAGGTAGAAATTGCCACTAGGCAAGAAATCCGCTGTTTTTTGCAAAGCCTCTCGATCTTGGCACTTTCTTTTATTTATATATATTTCTACATTCGACCGGTTTCTGTTAGATATAAGCTTATGTGTACATTCCTGAAGAAAGTTGAGTCCAACCGAAACCGGTCGAATGCAGAGATATATATATAAATAAAATAAAGTGTCTTAAAACAAAAACATTTGTCGTTTAAATTATAATGTCAAGCCACAAAGTGATTGCTTTCTTCGATAAAAATAAAATAGTCTGAATACCAGTAGCATAGGAAATTGTCGCTTATTTCGGATAAATTTTTTTCTTGAATAGAGAACCAATTTCATTGACCTGTCTGGGGCCTAGGAATCGAAGGGTCTTATGGAGGGTATTGTCATCAATTATCTGTCAAATCACGAAAGAGAAAACTCCCTTGATTTTCTGTTTGGTGAGTTACATGTAATACTACTGTTTGTACATTTTTCAATGCGTTTTTCCAAGTGTGTTTATCATAGCAGGAAAATTATGTTGAAAAAAAAATTATAGTTTGATGGCTTTTAGTGCAACAAAATCACCTATCGGATACGCAAAATTTGTATCTATTGAAAGCCGTCGTATCCGAAAGTATTGTTCCGTATTTTCCGGGAACGACATGTACAATTTTAAGAAATATGTATAAAAACACATTATTTGGTAAGATGGTTCAATTTACAAAAACATCATATTGCAAAAACAAGTCAGGTATTATGAAAATGGACTTGCAAATTTACCCTCGGCACACTACCGAATTATTGGATCGCGGGAGCTCTGCATTCCAAGGACATTTAATTAGCACATTGAGTTAACGAGGCGTTGTACATATGACGGATTTCGTTACATAATATTTTCAGATGGCATCTCTGTGAAAAGGGTAATTAATGTTGTGAAATTAATTCCCAATTCGTATGAAAGATAAACCTATTTACATATTTTTGACCTAATATAAATGCTTTACCTATGTTCCATTCAGGGACAGTTTTATAAATGAACTTGCAAATTTCTGCTACTTAACGAATCGTTTCATTAACGGTTTGTCTGTTTTTTTTTTTCTTGAATAATTGCCATTCGCTTGTCATCTCTTTCACTGCATCAAGTGTTATGAACGGATACTTATAAATAGTAGTAAGTAAAAAAAGGTTAGAAACAAATACAAATATATCTAAAAGTGTTTAATTCACACACATACATATAAAAATAATATGTAATATACCACACAATTAACAATAATATTCACGTAAAGTAATTAATTTTTATTTTTGAAATTTTCTGTGATACCACAAAAGAATTCCAGCTGCTCATAACCGTCTGGAGCCAGTGAGACTATGGCAGCCCCAATTTGGATATCTTGTGAGGTTAAAGGTATTGAGGAGAGGAAGGAGATGGAGAAGAGGAAGATGGGGAAGTATCTGACTAAACAAGATCTGGTCATGAAACACGGCTAAAGCCATTTTAAGAAACGTTTCTATTCTGAATGGTGGCATTTTATCAGGGCGATACTGACAGTATCTAAAAAATCAGTCTAAATTTTATTTTTAATGAGTAAATTGTGAAATAACACAATGTAATCACTGAACCACGGAGACCGTTAAATCTATACTCGTATATGTACAAATCAATTTAAGTTTGTTTCTTTGTCCTCGATGTTCTCAAAAATCACTAAACCCGTTTGTCTGAAAATAGCACAGTTTGTTCTTATAAGTGCCGAGAAGGTTTAAAAAGTAGTTTGAATGAAATCCAATATGTAAAACTGTTGCAATAACGTTTTAAAATTAGTATGACAAACATTGAACCCGCCATGTTTTATTTATGTTAGCCCATAGATAAAACACTCTGGTTAGCTACAGATTGCATATTAAAAAAAAAGAAGATGTTTTTGGGTCGAGTATTATCAAAATGTAAAACACAAATAGGTACCTACATAAGAACTATGTTATTTAGATATGTTTTGAAAGAATAAACGTTTGTAATAAAATAAAATTTTCAAATACTTCTTTGTTTTGAGATAGTTACTTTCGTTTTGACAAATCAATTATGACACCCTAATGACAAGCAGTAAGGCGGGTACACATCAGCTAGTAAATTCATAATTTAATAAATTAGATAATTTAGAATCACTTGAAATTAGAAAATCCCTAAATACTAATTCTAGTATATTGAATAACCAAGAATAATATGGTAAATCTTTTAGTCCTATTCTAGATATTTTTCCAGTGAACCGGTCTTTTTCTCCCGAAAACCCCCTATTTACAATTAATAATAATAATAATAATCGGATGATTTTTATAGCGCCGTTTTTGTGAAAAATCACCTCAAGGGCGCTGTACAAATCTTACTTCCTATTCTTACATTATTCCTATATTAATTAATTTTTATTTTTTTGGACACTATCATTACATATTATTTATAGACCATATAAAGAGATGCAGTTAGATTATCAAAATTAAATACGGCTTGGTCTAAGTTTTCATACATGTTTAATTTAAAAAAAGAAGAAGCTAACTGTATTTATTCCTTATGATATATTGCAAGACGCTAATACAAATGATAGGAGTTATGTGAAGTTGGGCGGCGGGTGGGGACTGGGGCCGGGAGTACTGATCCTTTCTTCCAATCTTCTTTGGTGGCGCTCGTCGGCCTGCTTCAGGATCTGGAAAGAGTACATCAGCGTGACGTCTATTTCTTGCCCCAGCCGGTGGTATCCTTGTCGGGGTCGGGCCACAGCAGGTCGCGCAACCTTGTCGGGCACGTCCGTGGGCCGCATGATGCACCGGATCTGCTCCGTGAACTGGAGGTCAGAACTCAGGTCGCCGTGACAGCAGAAGATCTTCTCGTCAAATATTTTTATTTCCTATTGCGCCTTTCTCGGTAGCCATGAAATCTAATTTTGCGGATTGCGGTTGTGGTACAGCGTTCAAGGTTATACAATTATATCTTTGCAGCTATTAAAGGCTCCAAAATAGCACATTCACCATTAAGTTTGAGTTTGGGTTGTCTAGCTCGGTCGTATATTGTTTACAATCACCATAATTCAAAGAATAACATTGTAAATCATTCACTCTGGGACAGTTTTAACAGGCAAAGGTCTTTTAAGAAGCACATGTGGCGAACGTCTTCGGCCGATGACCGATTCTTTTGGGTTAATTTAGAACAACGTGACAGATTTGAACTTAAAATATTTGGGTTTTTATTTGATTTTTATTATAAACTTGATTTAAGCCCGAAACGGCCACACTAAAATTAAATGATTTTTATAAATGTAACCTAAAAATTATTGCGGTTATTTTATGCTATTTTTACACCGGCAAAATGAATGACTTCCTAATATTTCCGAGATAAATCAGGAGCGACTATAAAACACAGCCGGCAGCCACAGGGGCGCCTAACTAAAAAATTGCCTCTTCCTTTTTAGTTGCCTCCCACTCCATATCCTAAATATTTATATATGCCTGTCATTATTTTGTATCTTATGTTAATTTTAACATTATCCTGTCGATGGAAGGGTACTTCTGAAACAGGTCGACTAATATATTAAATCGAATTGCTTTAAAATAAATTCACCTGTTTATATTAAAATAAATTGAATTAACTTTATGTAAAAGAGCCGTGAAACCGTAAGATTTGAAATATGAAATGATTTGATCCTACATAACTCGTAATGAAAGAAAATACAACATCATCCCCATTATGGGATTTTGTACCGTTCTAATGGGATTTCAAAAACATAAAGGTAGACCAAACTTCCCAACGACACAATTATTAGAAGGTCGGATAATTTTACTATGAGTCTAAGGTTCTTAACTTTTGCTTCCGCTACTCACAAAATGTTGAGAATAAGTTTATCTTGTGATCATTACTTTTTCAAATTGGGTGGTAAGAATAATTTACGTAGTCATAAAAAAATATTCCCCCATGTAAAATACTGTTCTATAATTTTACAGTTTTGAGATATATTACTTTATTTTACCAGCCATAATATTTAAATACACGTTTGGCAAATTTACGAGAGCGTACGAATAGCCTCAGTTGATGTTTTTGAATAAATTTATCATAATTTCCATACGTGCGGTGCGGAACATGTTGGAAAATATGCTAATTACTTGTAAATTAAGGCTTACGTGGAGAATTATTATTGTCACAAAATAATCATATTCTAATGCTGCCAATTTAAGCATCAACAAACGTTTTAATATATTTATTTTAGCCTTGAATTTAAATACTGTAAGAATATTTCTATCGTGCAAAGGTAAAGTGACTGACAGAAAAGTATGAATATGGGAATTTATCGTTTTCATTATTTAAGTCTTTATTCTCGAAAATGTATATTTAGTGTAGTCAATATTTTTTTTATAAAAGAGGCTACAACTTACCGACCGGTTTCGATTATGTGCAATTCAATGTCATATTATTTTGTCATTGTTTCTTAATTATACACAGTTGGTATGTTAATTAATTTCTTAGTTTTAATTTTCTGTAAGTCATTTGTCTAACTGCATACTGAAAGAGGTCAATGAAACAACATTAAAAATGACATAAAATATGCACCTAATTACATAACATCAAAACAAGTAAGTCTAGTCTGCCTAAGCACAGGATCCCTGGTGGGGGGAACTATGAAAAATATATCAAATAGTTTACAAAATGTAATAACTAATATGTGCACAATTTTGTATATTTAACTTTATTCTCTAAACATTTTTATACGTCCATCTTATTTTATATTTTAGATGTTTATTTATGTAGTCACTTATAAAAAATAAAAATATATTTTTTTAAATTTTTTTTAAATAAAATAAATAAAGTTAAATAAAAATGTAGATAAGACAAGATAAGTTATATTTGATTATGTAACTTTCTTTGTGACTTTTGACTAATTGTAAAGCCTCCATGCAGTACTTTTTTTAAAAAAAATTGCATTTCAATAAAAATCATAATTTTATTACTTCTAATATAAACAACTATTCTTAAAGAATAAAAATACTCAAATCGAATTCTTCAAATCCAAAGTGATTGTTCTATCCGAAAAGTATTTGTTGGAAAACACAAAACTAGTAAAAATGAATTATGTTGTAGTCGATTTATCTTCACCCGTTTGCGTTCTGTTGTCTCAACTTTCATAATGAAATATTTTTAGATAATCTAGGTGTGCTAATGAGGCACAGTTTCAGAAATGTAGTAACGGATTATAAGTAGAAAAAACGGAACAATAAGAAAAGGAAGCCACCTGGAAATGAAAGAATTACTACGCCGAGTATTTCGACGATTTAATATCATCAAAGGACACCCCTTTGACAAATTGCGCGAGGAAAATGAAATGTTTTGTCCGGGAAAGTCGTTCCCTTTGTTTATTCGCCGTAATCGACACCACCGTGAAGGCTTAGAATTAACCGGAAAATGAGAGGCGTAATAAAGTCTTAGGCATTGACTAAGAAGGGGAAAGGCTGTTAATTATTGTTCAAGTATTCGTAGCCTTTTGGAGTACGGACATATGGATTTATTTTTATTCTCATTATTTCTAATAGGGATTTTTCTGTACGGGATATTATAAATACATACATTTCGTGATGCCGTATAAGAATTATAGTTTACGGAAGAATTAATTGAGGATAATATTGATAAGTCTTATATTTAAAGTATGATATCGATAAACAGGTCTAATTAGATTAGTAGCTATAGCGTTTTCCCGGTAAGACAAGGGTTCTGGGTTCGATTCCTAGATGCGATTAATAGCATTTTATTTTCTATTTCATTTGAGATTTGTTCATATTATCCCCTTAAAATGGTTAAATACTTCAATAAGGATTGTAAGCTTTAGAGGATTAATCCAATAAATGGAATATATATATGTATATGTATTTGTATATCGTCGGTTTCAACGAACAATGTCGGATGTGTAAATTGGTAACTTTGCATAAGAGTTGTAGTAGTTGCAATAGTATATTTTTCCAATTATATAAATAGTGGTTAAAAAAAAACACTATATTTCTTTATCTCGAAAATAATAAAAATATAGACGTGAAACTCTTAACACATAGAAACGAAACTTTAAACAGCTCTAATAAAAAATATCATTTGCACATCCGACATTGTTCGTTAGAAACCGTCGATATATATTATTATTTTTACCAGTCTGGGTGTAGTGCTGTTGTTTGTTCATATCACTAGGCCGTTCAAAAATTGTTTCATGAGAAAAGACAGCTTATTGGATCCTCGGTTTTTAACAAACACGTAGCAATATGTTCACTGGGAGACAAGTAGTCACCTTGGTGACACTTAGAAGAAGGAGGGTGGTAGGAATGGGGGACCGGATATCCGGACCTCGGAGAGTGTCTTCATCAAGGATCCTGTCACAGTTCAGAATCCAACATTGAAACATAGTGTAAAAAGATCAACAGGAACATATAACTGATAACCTTGGCATTATTGAGTAATCAGTTTATCTATTGATTTTGTACATATTATGAATTTTCTCGTACTGGGAATATTCCATTAATTATAAAGCAGAAAATCTTCAGGTCGTACTGAATTTGCACAGATTTTTCTGTCTCAAATTTATAGGATACTTAAAGCTACATTCATATTAGATCTTAACGTAATTTTAGACACATACTTTGGAACTTTGAAATATGCAAGTAACACCCAACTCAGATGACAAAAAAAAAAAAAATCTGAAATGAGTGTTTAAATATTATGCATGCTGACATGATTTATTTTCTTCCTTGTTAACTAAAAGTATTAAATGATATAAAATTAATACATCCAATTCTTATTTCTTTATTGATATTTTTTATAATGTTACCAAATCATCAAAAACAAAGGCAGGTAGTAAACAGTGGCGTCCACAGAGTTTTTGATCAGGGTTGGCAGTCCGAAAATAGCTTATTAATCAATATTAAAAAAAAACTTTCTTAAGTTTTCGCTAAGAATGGCTAAGCTGATGGCTTTCGCTGATGTTGGTTGGGATTACCTACCACATCAATTATCCAAATAACCGCTTCATTTCTGCATATTTCAAGCCAATTACTGGATGTATAAATTTTCCATATTTTATTCAACCACCCGATTTCATGAAAAAAAGTTAACAGATAATCGTATTATAAATTACACCAGGTTTACCCCTTCATATCCTCTAAAAGACCATCCCTACAGCATCCCCAAAGATGACATAGGCCTTGAGAGAAATTATTTCCCTCAGGGACTCCTGTGTGGAGATACTGTAAAAAAAATACCTCGTAAAGTTGTGCTATTTAATAGAGACACCAACAGATAATACTGATTACTGCAATTGTGATTTGTACCGAAAGGCACGGCCCTTTTCGACATTAGCACAAACGAGTTTTCCCTTGAATGCGCACTACGCACACATGTACATTTTTTGTGTAGAATTTCATTCATTTTCATTTCATTGCCGGCAACCCGGGCGTTTATTGGCATAAAATTTAAACATTTACATGTACTTTACCCGTCTCACTAGACGATGTCTGTTCTGTCTCTTCTATCTCTTCTAGAGTCTCTTCTAGCATTTTCTATTTCTTTTCGATAAAATTTATATTTAGCCTGCTTAATTAATTTATGACATAAGTTTCTACATAATAAATAATCGTTTTTTAGTTTGCTATCCATCGGGTTTTTGTTTACTCTCGTATGCATTAAATTACCTTTGTGAATACACTTTACCAAACCTGTTGTAATCCATGGTTTAATTTTCAATATTTTGTGTGAAGTGTTTTTATGGGTTTTTAAAGTGGAGTGTTTATTTGTGTATGTTTCCAAAGTTGAGAGAAATTCATGGAGAGCTTTGTTCGGATCTATTTCTTTCAGTGTTGCTTTCCAAGATTCGTGACTTATATCTGAACTGAGTGCTTTGAAGTCTATTATTTGATAAGAGGTGTTTGCGAAATTATCTATTTTAGATGCATTTTTTGATCGGACGCTGAGTGTGGTAGAAAAATGGTCAGTAACCGTTGAGTGAATAGTGGAAGACATAGTAAAATTTTTAGTTTTAGCAAAAATATGATCGATACAGGATTTTGATTCTAAAGTCGTTCTTGTCGAAGAATTTATAACCGACCTAAAGCCATAGTGTGTTAAAAGACTTAGATATTCATTAATTTTGGGTTTAAATTTGAGAATGTTTATGTTGATATCACCTGCTAGAATGAGTTGTTGAGTATTTTTGTTAGTTTCGAGAAGATTTTGAAGAGTATTAAGGAAAGGATTTAGATCTTTATAGCACGGTGGTCTATAAATAGCAAAAACAGATAAATTGGAGCCTAGTGATATTTTTACGCAATTTGCTTCTGTTAAGTTAATTTCGGAGATAGAAGCGTTCAGAGACTCTTTAACGAAGATCACAATTCCATCATTTTGGTTAAGTTTAGAAGTAGTGTGGAATGTTTTATAGCCATATAAGTTGATATCGGTGTAAGAATCATCTGTCCAACATTCACTTAAAATTATGATATCAAAATTTGTATTTAGATCATGTAAAAGGAGTGTGAAGTTGTCAAAGTTTTTCCGAATGCTTCTAATATTTTGTGATATGATATTTAAGGAGTAATTATCAGCAATGGAGAGTTTAAAATCTGTCGTATTGGAAAATATATTTTCTACGTTAGAGGATGGTATGAAATCAATATTTAGTGTTGAAGCCATTTGTTAATGGTGAGTGCACAAGTTTATCATGAAAAATATTAGTAGAAGTGATCTATGATGGTATCCCCAATTTTTTTAGGTCTATTTCATGTTTTATTTGGATTATTTTTTCCCCAGGTCCTTTTCGGACAAGCAATTTACATGCTTTGAACCATACAAACTGGAAATGGGTTTCTTTAGCCGTTTGCTTAGTTTTCCAAAGCAGTTCCTTAAAATAAGGTGAGAGGACTTCGCTGAGGTATATAGGTGATTTAGGATTTAATATTTTGGCAGCATTTTTGAAGGATAAAATCGAATCCCTCGTTTTCAGGCTGTGGAAAGCAACTTGTAGTTTATCCGGGGCGTTCGGTCTGCGATCCTGGGTCCTGGTCACCAGTCTTAAGTCCTGCTGCAGCAGGGGCATCCCAAGAGAGTTGGCTACCCGAAGTACAGCTTCCACTGGTTGTTCTCCCGACCGCAATTCCACACCCGCTAACTCCAGACAGTCGGAGAGCTTCTCTTGCTCTAATACCGCAAGTCTAGATTCCAGGAATGAGATTCTTGTGTTTTTTATATCGTTCTCCTCACGTAAAAATTGAGTCTCTTTTTGGAGATCCTGGATTTGGTTAAATCTTGACAGCAATACAGTTATCATTTGAATAAAACATATGCTACATTTTGCATGCTTAGAATCTGCTTTTGACACGTTATCCCAGGG
Source organism: Halesus radiatus (assembly GCA_022606495.2). Lineage (NCBI taxonomy): Eukaryota > Metazoa > Arthropoda > Insecta > Trichoptera > Limnephilidae > Halesus > Halesus radiatus. The sequence goes on from JAHDVE020003211.1 coordinate 31,102, forward strand.
CGGTCTGCGATGCGTGCGCGGCTGTGTGATTCGTAGCTGGAAGTTTGAGCGCATATTTTTTAAAGTATACGTTGATTTATTATTTTTTTTTAATATTTTTATGTGACTAAGGTAGGGCAGGCAGTGCTTATTTGCCTACATAGAATGTACGCCTTTGGTAGTAAATCTAGTCTTCTGAATGAAATATGAATGATTGGTTTACCATAAGGGAATAAACTCGTATTTCTAACATGTTTTACAAATCAAAATATTCATTCTGGCGTAATTTTATAATATTTTTTATTGTATTATAAGAAATCCAAATTTTACGGCACTCTGCAAAGGAAAACCACTCAAATCGGAGATCTAATTAAGTTTGAAAGGTAAACCATAGTGGACACTTTTATAACATCGTAAAACATTCAAATTTATCTTGCGTCTAGACTCGAGACGCGAGAGTCGAGAAATGCAATAGTTCGGTCATAGTATGGTTTACTGAACTTTAATTACCATTAAAATAATTTCGCAATATTACTTTAATTTTATGTGTAGTGCCGCAGACATTTTTTCTCAGAAATTCATTTTGTACTACTAATGAAACGTTGTTTTTGTATCGAAAGTAACAATTTTTTTAAATTTAAAATTCAGCACTTTTAAGCATCGTGAGCACTTTAGAGTTGAGAAGAAAAGTTTTCACTTTGTTTCATACAATATCTAGCTGTTGAATTTCATACAATACCTGCCTTCCTGAATTTTTTTTTTAATAAATTTATCATGTTTAGAATTCTTGCTTGTCGCTTGGGTGCCATAATTGATTTGACAGAAAAAGTAATGCTTCGCGACGACTATTACCATATCTAAATAAAAAAAGAAATATTCATCTTAAAATTTGGTTTCATTCCAAAATTTTATTTTTTCAGAATACATCTAAATAATGAAGTTCTTACGTAGGTACCTACGTGTGTTTTCCTTTTGAAAATATTCTACCCAAACAACCCTTTGTCTTATGAATATGTAATATATGGCTAACCGGAGTGGAATACCTACGGACTAACCTCAATATAGCATAGCAGGTTCAGTATTTTTCATACTGTTTTTAAAACGTTTTTCATATGGGATTTCATTCAAACTACCCTTTAAGCCTTACCGTCACCAATAAGAAGAGACTGTGATAAGTTTAGCGAATTTCGTTGATTAATTTTTGAGAAAATCGTGGACAGACAGACAAACATTCATTAATTGATAAACTAAAGTTCTTAAAAACTTAAGACAAGATTTTTGTGCATAGCGCAAAGGGTAACAATTATTTTTATAAACAATAATTATTAGCCTGAAACACTTATCCAAATTGAAAAAAACCTTTCCGAGCAAAGATAAATGTCGCCGGCAGGACTCGAACCCACACCCTTCTAATGTCCGGTCAGATGCTCTAAATTTATTTATTTATCTTTGCTCGGAAAGGTTTTTTTTTCAATTTGGATAAGTGTTTCAGGCTAATAATTATTGTTTATAAAGACAAACATTCATTTATAAATAGATTCTGGAATAGTTTAGTAAAATTAATTTATGAGTTTTTGTTTGGTATTGTAATTAAAAAAATATATACGTGTTTGGTAGATATACCTACATTTTAATTTATTGTTCTAGTTATATGATACTAACACCGCAGGGCTCAAGTCCCACTGTAATTTTTTTCTCAGATTTAAAAACATGACGAATCTTATTTTCGAGGTTTCAAAACCCATTAGTCAATATCCTTTTTTTTTTACAGTAACTTCACACAGGAGACCCTGAGGGAAATAATTTCCCTCGAGGCCTATATTATCTTTGCGGATAATGTGTGGAGAGTCTTTTAGAGGATACGGGGGAGTGAACTTGGGTCTTGAAGAGACCCATGTTTTAGGATGGAGTAAACACAGAGGCCGGCAGATCATTCCACAGCCCAGCTGTTGAACACAAGAACGAATCGTTGAAGCGACCAGTTCTCATGTGACAAATTTCAACCATGTGCAAATGTTGGGCGCGCGTTTGGCGTGTTTCCCGACTAAGCACCAGTGCCGAAGGGATCAATGACGCATTTTTCTCGGAGCAACATCCATTAAAATACCGGTAGAACAAGGACAGCATTCCCACCTGACGTCTGTGCTCCAAAGGTTGCAACCCGTTTGTTAAGATAGACGAATCTATCAAACGGACCGCCCGTTTCTGCACAGAGTCGAGGGTTTTTTCAGATATTTTGGGACTCTCGACCAGAGGTGGCTGCCAAATTCTACAGTGACGCGCACTTGCGATTTGTAGAGGGTCAGCAGTTGTGTACTATTAAAGTATTTGCGGGCTCTGAACAATACGCCCAGCTTCTGAGAGGCTTACTTTACTCGGGTCGATGGAGCCCCCATACCTGAGCTGGTCACTTACGGTTACACCAAGCATATCAATGGAGGGCTTGATCCGTAATAGTTTCTCTACTAACAAATGATAAGTACCTAAAAGTATTTTTAACATTTAGTACTTTCTACCAGATGTTTGCCATTCCAAAGAGTACACAGCCGAAATTTTAGAATTTATTGAACGGTATCGTATTTTTATCACTCGAGTGTGTAATAATATTTTACCACGGATGTCATTTCTGTCGAAGTTTTTCATAAATAGGTGTGAATATTAACAAGGAATTGCGATGAATAGTACGAAGAATTCGTCAATTTTTTTTCCATCATGTTCTGGCGATAACAAATACTTTCAGAAATCCCTTGAAGATGAGAATGCTTTCTTGACCTTGTGGTTATTCCGGACACGTACGTACGGCTCTTCAAAATTGACATAGTTTTCCGGTAGAAACTTTTCAAAAAATTATGTGATGATGAGTGACTGACGTCCAGTACTCTGATTTAAAGCTATTCTAAAGATACCTAGATTCCTGATATTTTCTATTAATTTCTATACAGATGGAAAAAAAGATAAACTAACCGAAGAAATGTTTTTATATTCAATAGTTTTATTTATTTATTATTAACTACAGTGAAAACGCTCCGAACTGCATGTATAAGATTATAGAGATATAGAAATTCCATCCAATAAATATTATTTTTTAAATGTTTTCGACGCCAGTCAAAGTGCTGTATTTTCAAAATTATTCCAAGCCTTTATTTTTCAGCTCCAAATCCATTTCGCCTTCGGGAGAAGAAATGATATTATTTGAAGTTTATCCAACTGGATTATTATTATAACCGAAATAATAATAATTTCTAATGGTTATAAGAAAATACACAATGATATCGCGATTATGTGAAAGTAGGTACTCAGATATTATAACAATGTAAGAATCGGCTAATCGATTTCCCGGCATGGCCAAATTGTTTTCGTTACTCCTTTTCTTAACCCCTCGAGTACTTGATGCAAACAAAGAAAACACATATTAAAATGATTATTTATAAAGGCCGATGGTCTATGATATCTAAAAGAAAAAAAACATTGCAGTGTCGATTTTATTTACATTTATTTATTTGTTTATAAGAAACAAACAGCTTTTAACACAAATATATATACAGAGGACGTTTAACAAAAGGTAAGCCAACTTCTAGTGCTAACAGTGGTTATATACAGATATTATCTCAGAAAAAAAAAGAAGGGGGAGAGGAAGAGGAAAATAGGATCGGGACAGGAGATGCTTTCGATGTATTTTATACTCGAGCATCAATTTGTGGTCGTACGTACTACTTCGGTTCAATATTTTTTTGTGAATGTCGATATTGTGAAATCGTGCTTTATATGCACACAAATACGGGGAAATGGAGAATTTATCCTAAGATTGGTCCTGCATGCGCGCAAATAAAAAAAATCGGTTTGTCAGCTTGGTCTTGATGGTACGCGAATGTTTATAAAGTTAAAGAGCCCCGGCGAGTCCAGACTATTATTCATTATTTTAAATAACAAGATTTGATCAAATATTGAGAGTCATACATGTAGAATAGGGTTAACAATATGTGTATTATAATCATTTTACTAATCAACGTCTGAGGACGGCCTGACTCGTAAGCATACATACAAATATACATATTACAAATATAAATACAAATAAACATCTTACAAATACACATACAAATATACATCTTCATCCCTTGTCCTACTCGGGTCGGGCACCCATCGCATCGACAAGGCGCCTCCGGCTGTCCTGTGCTACCTTTACGGCATCCGTTCATAGTAGGTCCAGCCTCTCCTCGCACAGACTTTGTATTTGCTTCTCCCACCTGTGTCTGGGGCGGCCCACTGAACGTCTTCCCTCTGGAATAGCTATCAGAATTTTCAGTGGAATTCGACCTTTTGGCATTGTTAACACGTGGTCAAGCCACCTCAGTTGCGACTTTTCTATGAAGAGTAATGGTGGTTCGATGTTAAGCTCCTCTCGGATCATCGAAATTCTTTATCGATCCCATCTCGTGACTCCTCTCAAAAAACTCATTTCGGCATCTTGGACCCTAGAACGTGTACGCTTATTAAACATCAAGATCTTTTGACCATAAGTAAGCGTGGAGCAATACACTGATTTGTACACTGCCAACTTTGTCTCGATACTTAGCTCAGCTTTCCTTATCGCTGAGCTGTAAAGAGAATGCAGGACACTTATTCTACTCCCAATTTCTCCATCTTACCGGCCATCGCTCAAGAATTTAACCCTAAGGTATTTAAATTGGTCAACCTATTTCAACTGTGCACCGTTAGCGAAGATGTTACAATGCGTTTGGTCTCTTCCTATAACCATAACTTCTGTTTTTGAAGTGCTCATCCCCATTCCTGCCACTGTGCACTATTCAATGAAGCCTTTGATCAACTCTTGCACCCGCCTGTGACTCATAAGGAATTAAAATAAATAAATAAATAATTCGTTTTAAGATATGCTTAAATACTATTCATTACACCTTTAAATTGTTAAGACAATTTAGAATTTCCACGCAGGAAGTGAATAACTAGGTACCTGTTTACGTAATTTGAACACGTCTTCATTTATTTATTTATTCATGCCTAGAAGGCTTTTATATGTTGATACTTTTATCAAATAGTTTTATAAAGGAGTATAATAATATAGTACAAACAATAATAGAGTGCAAAATAAGTAAGAAGGTACAATATAAGTGGATGATAGGTTTATAATTATTGTGACGTTGTATTATTTAAATACATTGTTAGAATATATTATGCCAGCAACGTACTGACATCGAAATCCACCAAAGAAAGATATAGGATATTATCTTAAATTAGGCAGTTAAAAACATATTTCAAAGCCCCGTAGCTAACGATCGAAACACTGCGTGAGACAATATTAACGAAAAAAAAGTATGAAAAAAACCTTTATAATAATGGTAATATTTGATGATTTTAAAAGCGATATGTTTATGAGAAAAAAAAACCTCAAGCGTACAAGCTTAATAATGCGAGAGCTCATTGTTCGAGAGTCTCCTTTATTTATTTTCCAGATTCTTCTTCTCTGTGTAACTGAAAACCATATACACTTTTGGCAACACTTGACCTAATTTTTTCACACACAAAATATTCAAATAGTTGAAATCGAATAATGAACAGAAGAAAGATGCTTTGACACAGCTCCATAAAAAAAATTACAACATTTTTATGAAGTCTGCATTTACATAACACCGGACTTAAATGGGTTTATATGGTCCACATAAAGAGAGACTGGTATGAAACCAAAGCGCCGGAAACTTTGATCAAATATTCGACCTCCCAGAAATGATAGACCAAAGTTGAGTCTATAAACTTGTTTGTATGTATATTCTTCGCGAATCTCTTGCGGTTAGGCAATATATTTTGTTATTTCCTCGAAAGAAATTCAAGACGGAGACTTCTAGTCAATCAAATTCTTGGTCTTGTGTCTTATGGATTCTTTATTAATACTTGCGTAACTTTTATCATTAAACAATAGCAAAGTTTCGAGGAAATGGAAAACTAAAAGTAAGATAACTTTCACTGATTTAGACTCAACAATTTTACCATCTACAATCGTAACTTTGATCTTTGTCTCCGGCACAAAACCTAGGGAAAACTCAAACGATTCGCTTTTTTACAGAATGATTTGCTTGAAAAATGTCGGTCACCGACAGTATTCTTTACATAAAATGTCATATTTATCACATCCCATGGACCTTTGAAGATTCCACTGAAAACAACTATTATATGAGTGCATATTTTGTTAATTGAACTCTTTGATTTTTTTAAATATTAAACTAGCTGAAGTACCCGGCGTTGAACGATGCTATAAATGGTTTAGAGGAAAGTTTTGAGGTTTTGATGTGTTGCCTCTACCCCTACTCCTACCCCTACTCCTACCCCTACTCCTAACCCTACCCCTACCCAACCCCTACCACTACACCTACCCCTACCCCTACCCCTACCACTATCCCTTCCCTATCCCTACCCCTACCCCTTCCGATATCTCTACCCCTACCCCTACCCTAACCCCAACCCCTACCCCTACCCTAACCCCAATCCCTACCCCAACACCTACCCCCGCCCTACCCCTACCCAGTATTTTAAACGTCAAGTTTGCAAATTTTCTTCCAGCTCCGAATAAAACTGTAGGTTTGGTTAAGTCCATGGTTTGGTCCATGTTTCCAGTAAACCGCTATTCTTCCTTCATGCATCCTAACCTATCTCATCTCCTTGTACTACTTCCCACTCTACCCCATAATTACACTAATTCTTTCCGTGTTTCTCGTTAGCACTTCTCGATTAAGGACGGATACTCACGATACCGTTAAACCATTTAAATATGTTTTGTGCTTACAATTATTTAATTTTTCTTTAAAACCACATGAACGGCTTGATAAAAACAATGTAAAGATCTTATGAATTCTTTTTTTTTTGTTTTTTTTTTTTTAAATCAAAATCAATGATCAAAACAGAATATTAAAAAAAATGTTTGCCCATTGATCTAACAGAAAAAAAAGTAGTTATGATTCAATTACTTGACTTTTGCCCGCCTACCTAATTATTTACGCATGCAGATAAGGTTGTACACTCTCAAACAAATACTTGTTATAATCCCGTGGAAACAGAAACTAGAAAGCCTTAAACGTTACGATACCATTGAAAGAAACCTTTCCGGCAAATGAAATTTCCTCAAGTACACTATTGAATTAAGAACCCAAGTGAAATAAATACCAGTAGAAGCCTTAAATATACCGAAAAAGGTAGTTTATTTAAATTAAGATATTTTTCCTGGAATTTGGCATCAACTGTGTAGGTTTTAGTAGTTTACATAATCTTATATGAAATTATCTGTTTGCTTGGCAAAGGTTTTATAAGACACGACTATTACATTATTACTTGATTCATTTGAATTTTTAAAATGTTCTGATATATCTGGCACAGGTACGTTCCGGGCGTTTTACCGTTAAAGAAATATTTTTTTATAAGTTCATTACGTTAATAACACATTTACCTATCCTACAGTGAGTATGTAGTGAATTAAATGAGTAAAATAAATAATTAATAACATTTGTGATAATTGTTTAATGTTTTTAACTAATCATTGAAGAAGAAAATATTAACATAACCTAAATGAAATATGACACAAAAAAAACAACAGAAAATAAAAAGATATCAGTCGCATCTGGGACTCGAACCCAGGACCTCTGTCTTTAACGGGACAACCGCTTTACCAAGTTAGCTAATGAAACCAGTTCAATTTATATCATCTATATCGATATCATATTTCAAATTCAAGTCTTTGTAAATATCATCCTCTATTTTTTAATCCCATATTATTGGCAGCTATCTTTATGATGATTACAAAGTTCTAAATAAACACAATTGCAACATACTCGTAGATAGTGCCTTGTCTAATTTGGACGGTGTTTGAAATAATTATTCATTACCGTTAAAACCGACTTATTAGAAAATAATTATGATTCGCAATTAAGTTGGGTTTATTTTTATTTTGTTATTTATTAATGTGTTTTCGCCGTATTTAAATGACAATGTTTTCTTCTGTGAACTATCACCTTATGAGCACTCTTGTATGATAATATACCCAAAATAAATTTGTTTCTATTTAAATTATCAGATTTTTCACATCATGCATAAAATATTACATAACTAAACGATACACATAACAAAATTCAAATACTCAAAAAAAATTTATTGAAAATATAATACCATAACATAAAGAAAACCTATTTATATATATATATATATATATATATATATATATATGTTATGGTTGAGATTTTCACGGGTGTAAGATGTAGAATAATTTTCTCGGTTTACCCGCGTAATG